>JASTWF010000820.1:0-183661 GCA_030390025.1 Squalus acanthias
GCTCTCAGCCGCCTCACACTGACCTGCCGGAGTCTGGAGCGGATCGAGTGAGTGTTTGTGTTAATGTTTAATGTAATAAATAAAATATCAATGGGATTCAGTCAATTTAATGGGTAATATTTGTGTGTAATTATTATTGAAATATTAACCCCAGTCTCGCGGTTATTTACACTGATGTTCAATCTGTTTATTTCCTCTTTAATCTTTAATCTGTTTCAGGCTGAAGGACAATGGGTTCAGTTTCACCGGAGCGAGACTCCTGAGGGCGCTGCAGGGAGCAAGACCCGGATTGATTGTGACCGTTTAATTCAATTTAATTTAATTTAACGGTTGCCCGCTCGAGCTGTACGCATCATCTCCCATTGTGAGGTCAGAGGACCAGCCGCAGGGTCACGTGACTCAGCCGCGACCAGGCTGCAGCCCTTTCAAAATGGATGTGAGTGAGTTTCTGCAAATTGCAGAGTCTGTCTGAGTGTGTCTGTATGTCATTTTGGTTTTAATCTTCCAACTCGGCAGTCATCCCTCTGCAGGCTGGCCAGGCTGTGAGTTTGTGTGTGACAAGACAGGCTGGCAGGCAGAGAGAGAAATCAAGACAACATGCAGAATAAAAAACTGAAAACTGTCTGTTTGCTTTTAAACTCCCAAACAGAGCAGAGCTATGAAATAAATCAACTTTCTTTCATTGCTGACAGTGATTTGTGGCAATTTTGCAGTCTGGCCTGTGTGTGTGTGTGAGAAAGAGATACGTTGCAGTAAAGGATGCTCCAGAGCATGGTACATTGGCGAGACCATGCAGACACTGAGACAACGTATGAACGGACACCGCGCAACAATCGCCAGGCAGGAGGGTTGCCTCCCAGTCGGGGAACACTTCAGCAGCCAGGGGCATTCAGCCTCGGATCTGCGGGTAAGCGTTCTCCAAGGCGGCCTTCGGGATACACGACAGCGCAAAATCATAGAGCAGAAACTGATAGCCAAGTTCCGCACTCATGAGGATGGCCTCAATCGTGATATCGGGTTCATGTCACGATACAGAACGTGACTTGACATCATGGCCGGTCTTCCCAGGTGTTTTTTTTAAAAAGACTAACACAAGAACCAACACAAATTGACAGGATATGCAGCCAGCAGGTGGTTTGAAACGTTGGACCCCCTGGTACACATCTCATTGTCTTGGCTGTGCTCTTAGTGTGTCTTTGATGTAGGGAAAGAGTTGAATAGATTTTGTCTGTGTTTAAATTGTGAATTCTGGGAGATTCTCTCACTGCTAACCTACCTGAGGAAGGAGCGAACAGCTCCGAAAGCTTGTAAAATTAAATAAATCTGTTGGACTATAACCTGGTGTTGTGCGACTTCTCATTTTTGTCCACCCCAGTCCAACGCCGGCATCTCCACATCATGAGAAAGAGAGACAGACAGCAAAAGCTGGTGTGTATGCAGGGCTTGTCTGTGTTCAAGTTATCTGCCATGTGCATTGGTACTGCAGCTCATGTCTGAAAACAACAGACAATATACAACATTAGATCATACTGATTTAATTCCAGACTACGCTGCTGTGGGATCTTACTTTCCTTTCTTACAAGATTTTGTAAAAAGCAAATCTTCATATATACATCAAGCCATTTGATATTTTACTGGACTGGACTTTATAGGGGAATGTTTGTGGAGTGTTTCATGGCACATCCTGCTGTGGGATCTTACTCTCCCCTTCAGCCTAACTCAAACAAGAAAAGAAATTTGTTAAAGAAAAAGTATATATTATATTTTATTAATGATTTTCAGAATAATGCATTTGATTTTTTTCTGGACTGGGCTTTATTGGAGAATGTGCTTGGGATGGTTTCACAGCAACAGCTGCTGTGGGATCTTTCCATTCATTTTATTACACTCCAGGAAACCACAGACAGGCAGACATTTAATTACCAGAAGTAAAGTACATATATTATTTAATGCTGATTGTGTTTGCTTCTTTTCACCCTCCCGGGCTTTCATTTCCTCTCGGGGACCCGGATTTCTGGGGCCACGGCTTCACTTCTTCCTGTTTGTTTGTCCTCATCAAACATGGACGCAGAGCCAGAAAGGGACCATCATCAAAAATTGACACTCCCAGACTCTACCCCTTTCAAAATAAATGTGTGTGTGTGAGTTTCGGTAAATTGCAGAGTCTGTCTGAATGAGTGTGTCATGTTACTGTAAATTTTATTTCAATGTGGGTGGGAGGGAGACTGTGTGAATGACAGACAGACAGTCAGTGTGAGAGAGAGAGAGGGCAAAAGCTGGTGATTGTGTGAGATGTGGTCAGCTGTCTTATTACCTGCTGTTTTTGTATTAAACCCTATTGATTTCATTCTGGCCTGGTCCATATGTATTGCTGTTGTGTATCACTTCATTGCACTTTATTTCATTTCACTTCCCTCCAAGACCTCGGGTGACTGTCTGTGTGGAGTTTGCACATTCTCCCCGTGTCTGCGTGGGTTTCCTCCGGGTGCTCCGGTTTCCTCCCACAGTCCAAAAATGTGTGGGTTAGGTTGATTTGGCTATGATAAATTGACCCTTAGTGTTAGGGGGGGATTAAATATGTGGGGTTATGGGGATAGGATGGGATATGTTGGGGGGAATTAAATACGTGGGGTTACGGGGGTCGGGTGGGATATGTGTACTGTGGGGATTAAAGCAGGGACAGGGTACTGGATTTGGATGATCAGCCATGATCGTATTGAATGGTGGAGCAGGCTCGACGGGCCGAATGGCCTACTCCTGCTCATAGATTCTATGTTTCTAAGACCGACAGTTAGTCAGTGAGATACTGAAAAATGTCTTTGTGGACTGTCTGACAATAAAAGCTGCTCTGGGATCTTTGCATTCTTTTTATTCCACTCTACTCAAATCAAGACAAGGCTGGCAGGCAGTGAGAGAGACACATGAAATCAAGACAACATGCAGAATAGAAATAAAAACAGAAAAAGCTGGAAATACTCAGTATGTTAGGCAGCATCAGTGGAGATACAGAGAAACAGAGTAAATGTTTCAGCTCGATGACCTTTCGTCAGAACCTTGCCAGAATCTGACAAAAGGTAATCGAGCTGAAACATTAACTCTGTTTCTCTCTCTCTCTGCAGATGCTGCCTTACCTGCTGAGTATTTCCAACATTTTCTGTTTTGATTTCAGATTTCCTACATCCACAGCATTTGCTTTTGATGTAGAATAGAAAGCCTGTTTCTGTAGGCCGCAAAATGAAAAGATTAAATACTGAAAACTGTCTGTTTGCTTTTAAACTGCCAAACATAGCAGAGCTATGAAAGAAATCAACTTTCTTTCATTGCTGACAGTAATTTGTGGCGATTTTGCAGGCTGGCTGTGTGTGTGAGTGTGTGTCAGAGAGAGACAGACAGCAAAAGCTGGTGTGTATGCAGGGCTTGTCTGTGTTCAAGTTATCTGCCGTGTTCATTGGTATTGCATCTCATGTCTGAAAAAAACAGAAAGTTTACTCCATTTGATCATATTGATTTAATTCCAGACTGCACTGTTGTGGGATCTTACTTTGCCTTTCTTTCAAGAATTTTGTAAAAAAGCAAATCTACATATATACATCAAGCCATTTGATATTTTCTGGACTGGACTTTATAGGGGAATGTTTGTGAAGTGTTTCATGGCACATCCTGCTGTGGGATCTTACTCTCCCCTTCAGCCCAACCCAAACAAAACAAGACATTTAAAAAAAAAGTATATATTATATTTTTAAATTATTTTCAGAATAATCCATTTGATTTTTTTCTGGACTGGGCTTTATTGGGGAATGTGCTTGGGATTTTTCAGAGCAAAACTTGCTGTGCGATCTTTCCATTCATTTTATTACACTCCAGGCAAACCACAGACAGGCAGACATTTAGTTAACAGAAGTAAAGTATATATATTATTATTTATTCCTGATTGTATTTACTTCTTTTCACCCTCCCGGGCTTTCATTTCCTCTGGGGGACCCGGATTTCTGGTGCCTCAGCTTCACTTCTTCCTGTTTGATTGTCCTCATCAAACATGGCCGCACAGCCAGGAAGGGACATCATCAAAAATTGACACTCCCAGGCTCCACATTTTTCAAAATAATTGTGTGAGTGTGAGTTTCTGCAAATTGCAGAGTCTGTGTGAGTGTGTATGTATGTGCGTGGGTATCTGTGTGTCTGCCAATTGCAGAGTCGGTGTGAGTGATGTTACTGTAAATTTTAGTTCAATGTGGGTGGGAGGGAGACTGTGAGTGGCAGACAGCCAGACAGACAGTCAGTGAGAGGGAGAGAGACATGAAATCAAAAGGCAAGTAGCAGAATAGAAAGCCTGTTTCTGTAGGCCCCAAAGTGAAAAGATAAGATACTGAAAAGTGTCTTTTTTGGTTTTAATCTTCCAACACGGCAGTCATCCCTCTGCAGGCTGGCCAGACTGTGAGTGTGTGTGTGTGTGAGAGAGAGAGAGAGATCAAAAACTGCTGTTTGTGTGAGATGTGGTCTGCTGTCTTATTACCTGCTGTTGTATTAAACCCTATTGATTTCATTCTGGCCTGGTCCACATGTAATGCTGTTGTGTATCACTTCATTGCACTTTATTTCATTTCACTTCAAGACCGACAGTCAGTCAGTGAGATATTGAAAAATGTCTTTGTGGACTGTCTGACATTAAAAGCTGCACTGGGATCTTTGCATTCTTTTTATTCCACTCTACTCAAATCAAGAAAAGGGCTGGCAGGCTGGCAAGCAGTGAGAGAGACACATGAAATCAAGACAACATGCAGAATAGAAATAAAAACAGAAAATGCTAGAAATACTCAGTATGTTAGGCAGCATCAGTGGAGAGACAGGGAAACAGAGTAAATGTTTCAGCTCGATGACCTTTCGTCACAACCTTGCCAGAATCTGACAAAAGGTAATCGAGCTGAAACATTAACTCTGTTTCTCTCTCTCTCCACAGATGTTGCCTTACCTGCTGAGTATTTCCAGCATTTTCTGTTTTTATTTCAGATTTCCCACATCCACAGCATTTTCTTTTGATGCAGAATAGAAAGCCTGTTTCTGTAGGCCGCAAATTGAAATGATAAAACACTGAAAAATCTCTGTTTGCGTATAAACTGCCAAACAGAGCAGAGCAATGATAGAAATCAACTTTCTTTCATTGCTCAAAGTGATTTGTGGCAATTTTGCAGGCTGGCCTGTGTGTGTGTGTGTGGGTGAGAGAGTCAGACAGCAAAAGCTGGTGTGTATGCAGGACTTGTCTGTGTTCAAGTTGTCTGCCGTGTGCATTGGTATTGCATCTCATGTCTGTAAATAACAGAAAGTATACTCCATTAGATCATACTGATTTCATTCCAGACTGTGCTGCTGTGGCATCTTACTTTGCCTTTCTTTCAAGAATTCTGTAAAAAGCAAATATACATATACATCAAGCCATTTGATATTTCTCTGGACTGGACTTTGTAGGGGAATGTTTGTGGAGTGTTTTATTGCATATCCTGCTGTGGGATCTTACTCTCCCCTTCAGCCCAACCCAAACAAGACAAGACTTTTGTAAAAAAAACGTGCATAATATATTTTTTAAATTATTTTCAGAATAATCCATTTGATTTTTTTCTGGACTGGGCTTTATTGGGGAATGTGCTTGGGATGTTTTCAGAGCAAAAGCTGCTGTGGGATCTTTCCATTCATTTTATTACACTCCCGGCAAACCACAGACAGGCAGACATTTAATTACCAGAAGTAAAGTATATATATTATTATTTATTCCTGATTGTATTTACTTCTTTTCACCCTCCCGGGCCTTCATTTCCTCTCGGGGACCCGGATTTCTGGGGCCTCGGCTTCACTTCTTCCTGTTTGTTTGTCCTCATCAAACATGGCCGCACAGCCAGGAAGAGACATCATCAAAAATTGACACTCCCAGGCTGCACCTCACTCCAAAATGGATGTGTGAGTGTGAGTTTCTGCAAATTGCAGAGTCTGTGTGGGTGTGTGTCATGTTACTGTAAATTTTAGTTCAATGTGGTTGGGAGGGAGATTGTGTGAGTGGCAGACAGTCAGTGAGAGCGAGAGAGACATGAGATCAAAAGGCAAGTAGCAGAATAGAAAGCCTGTTTCTGTAGGCCACAAAGTGAAAAGATCAGATACTGAAAAGTGTCTTTTTGGTTTTAATCTTCCAACATGGCAGTCATCCCTCTGCAGGCTGGCCAGGCTGTGAGTGTGTGTGTGAGAGAGAGAGAGGGGGCAAAAGCTGCTGTTTGTGCGAGATGTGATCTGCTGTCTTATTACCTGCTGTTGTTGTATTAAACCCTCTTGATTTCATTCTGGACTTGTCCACATGTAATGCTGTTGTGTATCACTTTATTGCACTTTATTTCATTTCACTTCACTTCAAGTCAGACAGTCAGTCAGTGAGATACTGAAAAATGTCTTTGTGGACTGTCTGACAATAAAAGCTGCTCTGGGATCTTTGCATTCTTTTTATTCCACTTTACTCAAATCAAGACAAGGCAGGCAGGCTGGCAGGCAGTGAGAGAGACACATGAAATCAAGACAACATGCAGAATAGAAATAAAAACAGAAAATGCTGGAAATACTCAGTAGGTTAGGCAGCATCAGTGGAGATACAGTGAAACAGAGTAAATGATTCAGCTCGATGACCTTTCGTCAGAACCTTGCCAGAATCTGACAAAAGGTAATCGAGCTGAAACATTAACTCTGTTTCTCTCTCTCTCTACAGATGCTGCCTTACCTGCTGTGTATTTCCAACAGTTTCTGATTTAATTTCAGATTTCCCAGATCCACAGCATTTGCTTTTGATGTAGAATAGAAAGCCTGTTTCTGTAGGCCGCAAACTGAAAAGATAAAATACTGAAAAATGTCTGTTTGTGTTGCTCTGTTTAGCTGTTTAAAATCAATGATAGCAATCCACTTTCTTTCATTGCTGACAGTGATTTGTGGCAATTTTAAGGCTGGCCTGTGTGTGTGTGTGTGTGTGTGTGTGTGTGTGAGAGAGAGAGAGACAGACAGACAGCAAAAGCTGGTGTGCATGCAGGGCTTGTCTGTGTTCAAGTTATCTGCCATGTGCATTGGTACTTCAACTAATACAGACCCTCAAACTAATACAGTACCTCAAAATTATACAGTCCCTCAAACTAATACAGTACCTCAAACTAATACAGTACCTCAAATTAATACAGCCCCTCAAACTTATACAGCACCTCAAACTAATACAGCACCTCAACCTAATACAGACCCTCAAACTAATACAGTACCTCAAACTAATACAGTACATCAAACTAATACAGTACCTCAACCTAATACAGACCCTCAAACTAATACAGTACCTCAAACTAATACAGTACATCAAACTAATACAGTACATCAAACTAATACAGCACCTCAAACTAATACAGTACCTCAAACTAATACAGCACGTCAAACTAATACAGCACGTCAAACTAATGCAGCCCATCAAACTAATGCAGCCCCTCAAACTAATACAGACCCTCAAACTAATACAGTACCTCAAACTAATACAGCACCTCAAACTAATACAGTACCTCAAAATAATACAGCCCCTCAAACGTATACAGCCCCTCAAACTAATACAGCCCCTCAAACTAATACAGCCCCTCAAACTAATACAGCCCCTCAAACTAATACAGCCCCTCAAACTAATACAGCCCCTCAAACTAATACAGCCCCTCAAACTAATACAGCCCCTCAAACTAATACAGCACCTCAAACTAATACAGCCCCTCAAAGTAATTACAGCCCCGCAGACTAATAGAGAACTTCAAATTTAACAGCCACTCAAACTAATAAAGAACCTCAAATTAATATAGCACTCAAACTAATACAGCACCTTGACCTGCTAAAACAGCTCAAACTAATAGAATCCACAAAGTAATGTCTCACATTGTAACAATACAGCAACTGAAACAAAATCAGCTCGACACCAACCAGCGCAAAGCAGCCCCCTTGATTGGCACCCAATCCACCACCTTGAGCAATCACTCACTCCACCACCGGTGCACCGGGGCTGCAGTGTGCACCATCTGCAAGATGCACTGCTGCAACTCGCCAAGGCTTCTTCGGCAGTACCTTCCAAACCCGCGTCCTCTACCATCTCATAGGACAAGGGCAGCAGGTGCCTGGGAGCAGGACCACTTCCAGGTTACCCTCCAAGTCACACAGCACCTTGACATGGACATACATCGTCGCTCCTTCATCGTCGTTGTGTCAGAACCTCGGTGTGGTCAAAGGCTGAGCTCATTCTAAAATCACCCTCAGGGCCAGTGAGAATGACAAGGCGGATCAGCCAGAACGTTATAGATTGCCCTCAAAATGTGGGAACCACCCGTAGCCTTGCAGGGCCAGAAAATAAAGTTTAAAGTCAAACACCCCCTTCCAATCTTGCAGTGGCGCAGAGTGAGTTCCCTTGAATTAAATTAGTCCAGGCGGCCATCAAAGGTGAGGCCTCATGGCCCAAAGATTCCTTGAACAGAAAGGAGAATTTTACAGTCCAGGCTGACTTGTTATTTGATCTGGGTAGATGGGTGTTCCCAGAGTCACTTCTAATGAGCTGGTCCGAAGGGTGAGAGCCTGGTCCAAAGGCAGGTCCAGCAGGTGCGGTGGCCCAGTATTGATGAGACTCTGAATGCTGTTATTACCGACTGCCTCACCTGTGCCCAGTATGACCGGGCCCAGAGTTAAAACATCCTCCAGCCATGTCCCAGCATCCATGGCCCGTGAGGGAATTTGCAGAGTGATTACATTGGCCCCTTTACCATGGACTCAGAAGGGTGACCAGTACAACATGGTTATAATTGATGTTATTCCAAATAGGTTAGTTGTAATTATCAGTAATTGACCTTATCTGCAGACATCGTCAGACATCACATGTCACAGTGTGGTGACGATTTGTACTAAAGGCTTTGCCTGTCAGAGGCTGGGCCTGAAACCAGTCCAGATCATCTGTTAACACCCCAGTTAGAGTGGGAGTTACCCCCAAAAGTGATTCGAAGCACTTCAGTCTCTAATGTAAAACCACCAAGCCTGGCCAACATTTGTTTCTGAAAGTGGAACTGATAAGATAATGGATATGAGTTGCTGCTTCAAGCACTCGAGAAGGGAAAATTTAACCGTAGTTTAAGAGAATAATTACATTTTCATTACAAGAATAGAGAGGCGTGCAATCCAGGTGGTTCCTGCCCTCTGCTGGGTATCAGTGAAGCAAGATTTAGGGAAATAAAGTTGAGCATTGCCAGGGCTGTCTGTCTAACAATACTGCTCTTCGGATTTGGGATGATTATGATCTGATACAATGGAGTCAGGCACAATATTTTGTGAATGAAAGTTGCTCCAATGTAAAGAAACACATTGTGTTAATAACTTGGACAAGGTGGGAATGTGTTTTCTATCTTTAACATTATCTTTGACAGTAAATACCCTGCAGGGGGCATGGACGGTATTACATGTTAATTAACCTTTAAAATTGAATGAGAGGAGGTGGTTGAGGTTATAAGATAGAAACAGGCACATTACACTCCCAATTGGGAAATTTTTTGAAATCATTCTCTTAGGTGAATTGGAATAGATCTCCTGGGCACAATTCATCGAACGATATCAAGGAGGCAGCAATGCACATTTTAGATCGAGTATGTGGGCGGTTGCTAGGAACCCACATCCCACAGTAAGAGATAGGACAGACAGAGAATGATAAACACCCCGGTCGAGCTAAATGGGCCGTTTTTAGACACCACATCCCACAGAAAGAGACAGTACAGACAGATAATGATAAAGACCCAGGTCAGGAGGCGGCCCATATCGAGCTAAGTGTACCGTTGCTTAGACACCACATCCCACAGTAAGAGACAGTACAGAGAGAGAATGATAAACACCCAGGAGATGAGGCGGCCCATATCGAGCTCAGGGTCCGTTGCTCAGAACCCACATCCCACAGTAAGAGATAGTACAGACAGAGAATGATAAACACCCAGGTCAGGAGGCGGCCCATATCGAGCTAAGGCGGCCGTTGCTCAGACACCACATCCCACAGTAAGAGATAGTACAAGGCAGTTAGAATAATGGAAGCTGCACGGCCACTTGGCCGAGGCATTAAACAAAGCCTGTAGAACAGAGCTGAAGGCCCAAAGATTAGAAGCGGGGTGAACACCTCAGTAAGTGGCCTCAGCCAACGGGCATAATGTTGTGTGTAGGTGCAGCCTAAGGTAGCCGAATAGTACAATAATGGGACCTTTTCCCCTCTTAACTTCAGGGTAATGGCGGGATAGATAGAAATCTAGCCACGAAAGGTTACAACTCTGAGCAGTTTGAAAAAGAAAGCAAGCCTTGCATTTATATCGCGCGTTTCACAACAACCGGATGTCCCAAAGCGCTTTACAGCCAATCAAGTACTTTTGAAGTGTATTCACTGTCGTTATCTTGGATAAGCGGCAGCCCATTTGCGCACAGCAAGCTCCAAAGTAATAATGACCAGAAAATCTGATTTTGTTATGTTGAGTAAGGGTTAAATAATAGTCAGGACACCGGGGATAACTCCCCTGCTCTTCTTCGAAATAGTGCCATGGTTTCTTTTACATCCACCTGAAAATACACCAACGCTGCCTCCGCAAGATCCTGCAAATCCATTGGTAGGATCGGTGCACCAACGTCAGTGTTCTCGCTCAGGCCAACATCCCCAGCATCGAAGCTTTGACCGCGCTCGATCAGCTCCGATGGACGGGTCACATCGTCCGCATGCCCGATACGAGACTCCCAAAACAAGCGCTCTACTCGGAGCTCCAACATGGCAAGAGAACCCCAGGTGGGCAGAGGAAACGCTTCAAGGACACCCTCAAAGCCTCCTTGAAAAAGTGCAACAACCCCACCGACACCTGGGAATCCCTGGCCCAAGACCGCACAAAGTGGAGGAGAAGCATCCGGGAAGGCGCCAAACACCTCGAGTCTCTTCGCCGGGAGCAAGCGGAAGCCAAGCGCAAACACCAGAAGGAGCGCACGTCAACCCAAGCACCCAACCCACCCGCCCCTTCAACCACCGTCTGCCCCACCTGTGACAGAGACAGTAGGTCCCGCATTGGACTCATCAGTCACCTGAGAAGAAGAAAAGTAGCACAGTTGCATGAAGCCAAAAATGTTAATAGTCCATTTATATTGAAGCTTGTTTTTTAAACATCACTCGATGCTGAAACTGAGCGGAGGTTATTTTTGCCGGACGAACAACCCTTTATTCTGACCATAACCACGTGGACCCTGTTATTTTGAGGAGTGAATTCTAAGTAGGAGTGCCCATTATCAATTATAAATTATAGATTAGTAAGAACCCGGCTGAGATAAAAGGAAGACATCTCGGAGGCTCTGGAGTGGAAGGACGCATCATCAGGACAGATGCGATGGAGAAACTGGGAGAATGGAAATCAGACTTTACAGGAAGCGGGTTTGGAGGAAGCAAAATCAAAGTTGCTGTGGAAGTGGGTGGGAGGTGGTAGATATTTGAGGAGGGCCAATGTCCACAAATTGAGATAGAAAATTCAAGGAAGCGAAGAGTCTGTGATGGACAATTGGAAGATAAGGGAGGTGTGAAGGTTAGAAGCAAAGTGGATTGAATTGAGCAGTTCAGGCGGTGTACTGCTGCATATCGTATCAGAGAGCAAGATTGTGCGGACAAAGGAAGTCTCTGAAAGGATGGCTTATCGACTGTGGTGGTGCTTCAGTTTTACACTAGCTGCACGGCATTGTTGGCGGCGGCTAGTTGGTCTAAGGTCAGGATTCTAGCTTAGTGAAGCTTCAACAGTTCAAATGCGAGAGCACCTGGGTTTCAATCGCGGGCGAGCCCCGCTATATTCCCGTTTTAGTCTAAAATCACTAATTGGTTTCCCACATATTTTCAATGGTGGAAAAATTAGGGATGACTCTTTTAGGAACATAGGAATTGCGAGATGAAAACAGACCATTGTCCATTCGGTGCGCCCTCTACCATCCTGGTAGTCACATGATACAACAATAATGGAGTTGGTGACCAATCACAGCGATCAATCTCTATCAATGAGTCTACAACAGACCCAGACATGAGGTGAGGAAAACCCCAGAGGTGGAGATCTTTGAGAACCTTGGGTCTAAAGTCACCTCTTCCTCTCAGCATGCTACACTTACCACATGTCATGTCTCAAATTCCTCACATACTATATCCCAGAATGTTATTGTCTGAAATAAATCTATCGAATTAGCATTTGAATGAATCAAGACTGTCTTCTTGCACCGTCTCCCTAGGGAGCCAGTTCCATAGATTGACCTCTCCCTCAGGGAAATATTGTTCTCTCGGATTAGATTTGAATTTACGCCACTTCAAGCGCAGGCCGTGTCCTCTATTTCTGCTCTTCTGGACAAGGTGTGACAGCTTCTCATGGTCTACATTATCTAATCCCTGTATAATTCTAAAAGCACCAATCATATCTCTCTCAGCCTTCCCTTTAAATGTCCAATGGGCATAACTGTAGAAAGTACTTTAAGTGCGATCACACCAATGATTTATAAAGTGCCAGGGTTAACTGACTATTTCAGCCCAATTTTGTCCTTTTAATACATCCCAGTATCTGATTGGCTTTACTCACTGCCACCGAGCAATGTTGTGATTGGTGCAATTTATTGTCAGTCAGGACCTGCAGATCTATTTCATTCCCCATGCACATTATTATCGGTCCATGAAGTAATAGTCACTTCCTTGATGTCTTTGTCCCCACCAAGTGCTTTGCGCTTCTCTCCATTGAATTTCCTCTGCCGCATGTCTGCTCAATGACCACATATCGTCACATCCTGCTGTAGCTGATCCTGTTCAGCATTCCAGATACCACATTGATTAGTTTTGTATTAGCTGAAGATTTAGCCATCTTGATTGTGACTTCTAGCGCCTGATAATTAATAAAGATATTCAACAAAAGAGCTGCCAAAACAGACCCGGGCGGGATCCCCTGGTACATTCTCCCAGGCTGGTGATAATCTGGGTAGCACTACTTTCTGGGATCTATCAGCCAACCGATTACGTACACATTGTAAAATATTTCCACTGATTCCCACTTCCTTTATTTTCAGTGCCAACCTTTCCAGCCTAATTGTGTCAAAGGCCTTACTGAAATCAAAGTTCGCCTCACCCTCTGCCTGACCACCATCAAGCTCCTTTGTCACATCCTCAAATCAAACCAGTAAGTTAGATTGGCACCAACACCAGCACAGTGGAGTCTGTATTCTCTGAATCAACAGGCACACCAACAAGTTGAATTCATGCAGCAATTATATCACCCACAATTACCGGCCGCTGATGTGTGAAGGAGTTACAATGATCTGAGAAATGTTGCTGGGTTGGGAATAGGTGGTTCAGGTGGCGGATGGACACATTTCAAGATTAATTTGTAGCCGAACAAGACAACAAACTGCCGAACAGAAAGACCCATATTGACCAGACACAACTTTCAGCATGGGTGGGGGATGGGATTCAGCGTGTGTCTAACGGGCGGCCGAATGAATCAATGCCATTGAGGTGAGAGATCAAAGAGGGAAGAGAGTGTTAGCGGATTCCCCGTGGTTATTGCCGCAGCAAACGGTTGTTAGTCCAGCAACAATAACTTCCGCGTGATTTAGACCCCAGCGGTTTTAAACAATAAGCTTTGATATACAGTGACCAGTAACAACATGTTTTTATACAACTGTCCTACATTATTACATTAACTGACTAGCAAGTAATACAACCTGTTCCCTCCATGAAATTAAAGATGATCAGAATTGTACCATTGTGGGCTACTGTTAAGGAAAACGAAATTCCGACTATCACGAGAGATCTACTTTATGGAGAGACCAGGCTCTAACTTTATACTATTCGGCTACCTGGGGCTGCACGAACTCATAACAGTTTTATTCTTATTATCCCACCAAGCTGAAGCCACGCTACCAACTCCAAATCCTCGACCTCCATCTCTGTCTTTCAGGCTTGTTATTGCGCTCTCCTCTTATCTGTACCTGTCTGTTTCTTCACAGTTTGTTTCAATACAAATCCTGTTATCGGTAAGCTCAGCTAGAACATGGCAAGGACATTTTAACTTCCTGTGCACAAGGCTGGGACTGATGGGAAGATGGTCATCCAGTAATGGTCAATATTCTAAATTTCCCTCCGTTTGAACCTGAGTGGAACCACACTGGATAAATTTTCACCTTAACATTTAACTTTCTTTCTAGCCATACCATGGATCATCTTGCAGTTTACAATCGGTTAATGTTACACTTCCATGAACAACGTGACATATATTTATGGCTCCAACGTTGCCTTTGGTCTTATTTTGTTTGTTTATAATCATCCATGAGTTCCCCTGTATTCCCGGAGCTCGCTGCTGAACAGCTTACTTGTTTTCCTCTGTCATTGTGTAAGGGCTTGTCCTAGCAATATGTACATGATAACTGTCAAAGTTTCATTTGGCCAATACTACACATCATGATACAGAGTAAATCTTCACACATTGTACAGATAGCTATAGTGTGCCATATTATTAAGACATTATGGTCATAAAAGATTCTCCAGCTCTACTGTAACCGTTATCCATCTTGTGGGAAATTCTTCCTCAGTATTATTTCCCCCAGCCCTCAATTGTTCCAATTTCATAGTCAATGCAACGGAAACCTAATATAGATGTATTCAAATCCAAATCACATGACCATCTTTAATTTCCATCCAACGAATAGGGACAAGTGTGTTTAACTCTCTCCTGATTGTTTCATAAAAGGTTCGGTTTCTCCATGGAACATGTATCAGTGTATTGATTCAAAAATGTTTTTCTCCCTCATGTAATGCTGTTGTCAAGTAACTGAGCATGTCTGAGGCCCGTTCCTCATGCTAGTTGCCTCACGTATAACATATCACATTTGCACACACACGCACACACATACGCACACGCACACACACACATTCAAACACAAACACACACATTCACACACACACTCACACACACACACTCACGCACTCACACACACACACACTCACACACACACAATCACACACACAAGCACTCAAACACAAACACTCACACACACAAGCACTCACACATACACTCACACACACTCACTCACAAACACAAACTCACACACACACAATCACACACATATTCACACACACACTCACACACTCACACACACACTCACACACTCACACACACACTCACACTCACACACACTCACACACACACTCACACACACAAGCACACACACACACAATCACACACACACTCACATTATCACACACTCACTCTCACACACACACACACACTCACACACACAAGCACACACACACACACACACTCATACATACTCACAAACACAAACTCATACACATACAATCACACACACAAGCACTCAAACACAGACACACACACACAAGCACTCACACACACACACCTGCACACACACTCACAAACACAAACTCACACACACACAATCACACACACATTCACACACAGATACACACATACTCACACACACACGCACTCAAACACAAACACTCACACTCACAAGCACTCACACATACACACACATACACACAAACTCACACACACACAATCACACACACTCACACACATACACACTCACACACACACTCACAGACACATTCAAACACACGCACTCACACACAGACACACACACACACTGACACACACCAGTATTCCACTGTCACCCATGACATCCAAAACAAGCCATTCTTGAGTTTTCAGGTAATCTTATCAACGGAATGTGACGGCGTGGGTGGTCAGGAGATCATCTCCCCCTGCATGGTCCCAAAGTCCTAAGTAAAGAAGATTCTATCAAGTAGTGTGGTCCTATTGCTTAATATAGCCCTGAGCACGAATATCTCCAACAGAAAGCTCTCAATTAATTATTATCAGCTACACTTTCCTGACTTTCACTGGAATGTACATTGCTACAACATTGATATCTTTTGCTGAATTGTGCCCGGTGATTTATTCCAATAGAGCTAAAAATGATTCAGGAAAATTCCCATTTGTTGGTTACACTTTCCTGTTTCTATCTTATGTCTTCAATCAGTTCCTCCCGTTCGATTTTGCACAGATTTTACCATTTCATCCCATTCATGATCCCTGGATGAACATTACTGTCCAATAATCATATTATCTTCTAAATAAAGGCTAAACTTTCCCGCTTGATCCAAGTTATTAACATATTTTATTTGCTTATTTTACTAACTGAACCTCTTGTTGGACACTGTATTTCCACTGTAACCCGGTATGTCAAGCCCGGGTCAATGTTACCAGTTTAAAATTATCCCCAATCCAATGAGCAGTGTTTTTGGACTGCCAGGACTTGTTAATGCTCATTTTTATTTCGGCAACAGTTTCTTTGTTGACTCACAGCATTGGACCGGAACCAACTAGACTGGCTTCCTCTCTTTTGTTTCAATGAAATTGTGCTAATCCACGTCAACTTCATGTGCACGTTCCCCTCAGGAGCGCATGAAACAGCCACTGATATCAATTTGTCTTCTCAATTCAAATTTCAGAACCAAATGATGCCCTGGCTTGGTGGTTTTATTTTAGAGACAGATGTTTTGGGATTATTTTGAGGCTGACTCCCACCGCTCCCCCCACTCGCTCACACTGACTGGGATGATAACAGATGATCTGGCCTGGGTTCAGGCCCACCTTTGACAGGCAAAGCCTTTAGTCGAAAACTTCACCAGGCTGTGACAAGTGATGTCTGACGATATCTGCAGATAAGGTCTTACATTCTTAAAGCTATTGGATCTCTTCCTGCACCAACAGTTTATTTTAAAGATCATGGTTCCCTGTATAAATGAAAAGAAAACCATAGAATCCATTGTGGCTCTGCTTGACAGCCCAAGGGGTTAATTTGACAATTCATGATATCCTTCTGTCACAATGGGGAAATATCCACTCAAAATAAAATACACTTCAAATTTAACAATTCCAAAATATTAATTTAGTTTCTGCAATACAAAAGTTGTTGCGTGGTATACGGAAAATAGCAGTCAATGGAAACTGTGAACTTCTTTATATGTTTAAGGTACAACAATTGCCCGTGTGGTTGATAGTGAGAAATAAAGCTGTAGACTGCAGAAATATCTCAATGGACTGGTAAGGTGGGCAGTAAAGTGGCAAATAGATTCTATCCGGCGACGCTCAAGGCAATGCATTTGCAGAGGGCTAACACGGCAAGGGAATGCACAATAAATGTTACAATGCTGAGAATTTGAGAAGTGTTGAGGAACAGAGGGACCTTGGAGTGCCTGTCCACAGATCCCTGAAGGTAGTAGGACAGGTAGATAAGATGGTTAAGGAGCCATACTGGATACTTGTATTTATTAGTCGAGGCATAGAATACAAAGGCAGGGAGTTTATGCTGGAACTGTATAAAACAATAGTTAGGCCACAGCTAGAGTACAGCATACAGTTCTGGTAACCACATTATAGGAAAGATGTGATTGCCCTCGAGAGGGGACAGAGGAGATTTACCAGGATGTTGCCAGGACTGGATAATTTTAGCGATGAGGAATTATTTGATAGGCTGTGATAGCTATCTTTAGAACAGTGGAGGTTTCGGGGAGAGTTAATTGTGGCGTATCAATTATGAGGAGCCTAGGTAGAGTGGAAACGAAGGATCAATTTCCCCTAGCAGCGTGATCAATAACCAGTGGTCATAGATTTATAGTAATTGGTAGAAGGATAACAAGGGACTTGAGGAGAACTATTTTCACGCAGATGGTGGTGGAAGTTTGGAACTCACAGCCTGAAAGGTTGGTAGAGGCAGAAACTATCATCACATTTAAAAAGTACTTGGATATCCACTTGAAGTTCTGTAACCTACAGGGCGATGGACCAAGAGCTGGAAAGTGGTATTAGGCTGGAAAGCTCTTTTTCAGCAGGCACGAACAAGATGGACCGAATGGACTACTTCTGTGCCATAAATTTCTATGATTCTATATTTCAGTCAGACGAAAATGCGCCCTTGCACATTATTTTTTATAAATATTGCTGATAGAAAAATAATCAAAATCCATTTGAATTTTTTTCAAAATCTTTCTGAAGGGATATTAAGTAATCCTAGTCCCTTTGAGGTTATCCCGGATCAGGCCTATTTCTCAGACGTTCACTTTCAACTAAAGTTTGAGGTAGCCGAATCATAAAGAAGCTTAATTGGGTCTAAAGGTCCGGGCTATCTCTCCCTAAAGGAAAGAAACAACCCGAGAATGTCACCGTCCTCCAGATAGCGCTTTTAATAAGTTCAGCTAGATTGTAACGTCCCGGATATTATGAGGGTCCGGAAAACTCCTTCAGAATTCTGTAACTCTTCACCAAAGTGTGTACAGAGATTGAGTTCGCGAGTTATTGATACAGAAGACTGATGTGAGACAATTCTAAGAATATATAGAGATTTATTAAAAGAACCGACATGACGGTGGTCCACTTATTTCCCCTGATTCTCAACAGTTTGACTAATAGCTTTTTACTTCCTGGTTTTTACGTTCAACAAGCCCCGTTGATTGCGGATGACGTGGTGTGCTGTGCTCTAACCCAATCCCCCTTTGATCGTAGTAGTCTTTGAAGACCTTGGAGACAAACGCTCCGCTTTGATCGGAGTGTAAGATTTTGGGTCCGTCAGTTACAGTAATTATGTCAGTAATAGCATTGGCGAGTGCGTTTTCCGAAACAGATTTAGTGGGGACCAACCAGCAGAAGGAAGTGCATTCATCAACGCAAACGAGAACATGTCTCTATCCAAAAACGGGGGAAGTGGTCCAATGAAGTCAATAAAGAATTTTCCCATTGGCTAATCAGCTTTTACAGGAGCCAATGGTGGTGGCTTAACTAGTGATGACTTATTGGTTAAATTGCATGGCTCACAATTTGCCACGTATGTTTTACAAGCCATAAGCATGCCTGGCCACCAATATAAGCGGGTCAATTTGCAGAATGTTGTTCTGGCACCACAATGTGCTTGACCTATGCCCTCGTGAGCTTCTTTTACAAGCTGTTCTCGTTTGTGTCTCACGGGTAATTCTCGGTTTCCCTTGGGCAACTTAACTACCACAATACCAGTAGGGGTTTCCGAGTAAAAGTACTTTGATGGATATCCTGGTGGATTCTCCTTTGTTGGGTCTAATAGCTGAATCAGTTCCTCATCCTGATTAGCTGCCCGTTCTGCCCTAGTGATTAAACTAACATTGGCAGGCCCCTCTCGAGGGGGTGTCATGCAGACCGAACGTTTCGCTTGTTCGTCTGCAAGACTGTTGCCTTTTGAGTGTACTGTCCCAGTGGAATGCCCGTTTACATGAATCACCTGACAATTCTGTTTCTCCATCCTCGAACGGAGAATGTCTTCCCAGAATGACTTACGTTTTATGGGTTTACACTTATGATTGGTAAAGTTTGTTTGTTCCCAGAAAACTAGGTCTTGGTTATATCATCTTTTACAATAGTCACTATCTGAACAGAGTAATGTGGGTTTAATAGGGTCAGCCTTTTCTACAGCATACCATAGTGCTGCGGCTTCAACATATTATGGCCAAGGGGTATGGACATTAATTCTTCTGGATAAAAAGAATAGGAATCTCGAAAGTCCCTCCTACTATCCCCATCCCAGCTGAGGTTTGTTGGGATGTCCCTTTTTTAATCGTCATTGACGATCCATCACAGTAATTGACTTGATGGTACTCTGTAAGCGGTCTCATAGGCATTTGTCTGATTCCCTCCTCGGTATCATCATCCTCCATGATGGGGAAATGCTCTCAGTCCATTTCCGGGGATAGGAATTTAAAAATGAGTGTAGGATCATTTAAGAACGATGCCCATTTATCATATCGGATCTGGGTGGCTTTTTTCATCAGAGGCCTCCTCAATACTGATCTTAAATCGGGAATTTCATTATAGATGGTGATGGGGTATTTCCCTTGAAGGGTTCGTGCCTTGATGAGGCATTGGACTACCATAGTCATGAACCTTTCCTTTTTAATGTACCTCCTTTCAACATTGGAAAAGTTATAAGAATGGAACTGAATGGGCACTATGCTCTTTTCATTACAGAAAACTGCAACTGCCACTTTAGGTGATGAGTTGAGATGAATATTGAGGGGAACTTGTAAGTCCCTCTGTTCCAGGTCTATGGCTTTTTGTACCTCTCGGCATAATTGTTGCAATATTGTGTAATCGTCTGGTGAAAATATGAATGGTCCTTTTGCCGCTTCGCCCACTCTAGCATACAGGGGGGCTGAGAGCTCGGCAAAGGATGGTGTAAAGGATCGAGCAAAATTCAGGAATCCTAAATTGCTTACAGGTTTTTCAGAGTTTTTGGATATTGAATGGTGGCTATTTTTTCTTTATAGGATTGACTTAATCCTCTACCGTTTCCAGTTATTTGTAGGCCCAGAAAATCTACCTCTTCCCTAACTAGTTGACTCTTTTTTATGTTGATTAATTACCCGGCAGTAGTAAGTCTAGATAAAACACTATCAATGGCTTTCAAGTGCTCGTGGAGATTGTCATGTGACAGATATATATCGTCCACATAAGAATTACGTTAGGTAGGTCTTTTCAAAGATGAATGATGTGGGCTGAAAAGAGAACGGGGCTGTTTTGAAATCCCTGGAGCAATCTGGTGCAGCAATACTGATTGTCATCGGTCCAGTCATCGCTGTTTTTGACCAATCTGCTTTTTCGATTGGATGGGACCAGAAGCCGTTTGCTAGATCAATGCAAGATTTATATTTTTCCCTTGTGATTCCCGAGAGAAGGGCTGTGGAATTTTGCTGTTGTGCAGTATGTGGGGCTGTTATCTATTTAAGGCTGTATAATCGACCACTAATCTCCACCTCCCATCTGGTTTAGCAACACCAAACAATGGTGAATTAGTTCTCGTTGCCATTTTTATTAAGACACCTTGTTCTGTTAGTTCTTTGAGGGTTGTTAGGAGATCTGTTTTACCGTTGTGGTCCTGGATAGGGCACTGTTTTTTAGTTTTGTGCCAGCCGGCATCAAGTGGGTGGGGTTTGATGTCTATCTTTCCACATTGATTTGGATGGCGTTGTAGATAAGGGTAGTGTCTATTAATGAGTTGCTCAAGAAGGTCTTTTTCTCCCCCCTCTAGGCAAGTTCGATCAAGCTGTGTCTGAACATGTTTTTCCCTGTCATCCTGCTCTGTGGATGCTTCTACAGGTCTGGTTGAAATGTTAAGGAAATGTTTCATGTTTGGTTGTCCTATAATGAGGGAACATACCAATCGTGGTACCAGCCCTACATCTACGGTCACTGTGATTCCGTATATAGTAATAGGTATTTTGTAAAAAAATATTATTTGGGTTTTACCTTGTGTGAATCCCCCTAATGTTTTTTTTTTACAAATTTGGCTCCCCAAATCTGTCCACTTAATTTTTATAATTTCGGGGTCCATTACAGTGTAATCAGCTCCCGTATCAAACAGGGCCTTCACTTGTGTGTGTGTGGGCAAGGTTGCCAGGGTATAGAGGAATTAAAGGGGCTCTGTCTGTGTGCCAGGCCTTCAATCCTGAGTTTGTTCATCCTCAGAATCCTGAGTGTCATTTGCTGCCTTGTCTTTGATCATTTTAACTGATTTTTGTTCCTCCCTCTTGGGGGTATCATGTTTTCCAGATCCCTTAGGGGGTCTGTCGGACCGTTTATTCTCTTAGCGGTCCTCCCGTTGGGGTGGCCGTTGGTTCTGCCGGGAATCATTTTGATCCCTATTTTGGTTTTCCCGGTATCCTCCCATGGCTCTGATAGTTTGGGACAGTGTAAAAGCTGTCCCCATAGGGACTCCACTGTCCTTTGCTTTCCCTTCGTGGTCTAGCCCCTTGTCTATCCCATCTCTAAGGATATGGTGTTAAGGAAGCTAAAGGGATTGAAGGCGGACAAATCCCCAGGGCCTGATAACATGCATCCTAGGGTACTGAAGGAGGTGGCCCTAGAGATAGCGGATGCACTAAGTATGATGTTTAAGAATTCATTAGACTCGGGAACAGTGCCCATCGATTGGAGGGTAGCTAACGTTACCCCACTATTCAAAAAGGGGGGTAGGGAAAAAGCAGGTAATTACAGACCTGTAAGCCTTACATCAGTTGTGGGCAAAATGCTGGAGTCCATCATTAAGGATGAAATAGCGGAGCACTTAGCAAATGGGGACAGGATAGGACAGAGTCAACATGGATTTACAAAGGGTAAATTGTGCTTGACTAATCTATTGGAATTTTTTGAGGGAGTAACTGGTAAAATAGATGGGGGAGAGCCAGTAGATGTGGTGTACCTGGACTTCCAAAAGGCCTTCGATAAGGTCCAACATAAAAGATTAGCAGGGAAAATTGAAGCTCATGGGATAAAGGGAAAAGTATTGACGTGGATAGAGAACTGGCTGTCAGATAGAAAACAGAGAGTTGGAATAAACGGCTCATTTTCTGAATGGCAGGCAGTAACAAGTGGGGTACCACAGGGATCTGTCCTGGGTCCCCAGCTGTTCACAATTTACATTAATGACCTGGATCAGGGAGTCGGATGCAGCATTTCCAAATTTGCAGACGACACTAAACTAGGAGGGGGGGTGGGCTCAGAGGAGGAGACCAGGAAGCTCCAGAGCGATTTGGACAGACTGGGTGATTGGGCGGATAAATGGCAGATGCACTATAATGTGGACAAGTGCGAATTTACCACCTTGGGTGCAGGAACGGGAGGGCAAATTATTATTTAAATGGCAATAAATTGGGAGAGGGGGAAGTACAGAGAGACCTGGGTGTTCTTGTACACCAGTCACTGAAGGCGAGCATGCAGGTGCAACAGGCGGTCAAGAAGGCAAACGGTATGCTGGCCTTCATAGCAAAAGGGTTCGAATACAGGAACAGGGATACCTTGCTGCAGCTGTACAGGGCACTGGTGAGACCACACCTCGAGTACTGTGTACAGTTTTGGTCGCCTCATCTGAGGAAAGATGTTCTTGCCATGGAGGGGGTGCAGCGGCGATTCACCAGGCTGATACCAGGAATGGCGGGATTGACCTATGAGGAGAGACTATGTAGTTTAGGGATGTACACACTGGAGTTTAGAAGATTGAGAGGGGACCTCATAGAAGTGTATAAAATTCTGACAGGTCTAGACAGACTAGATGCAGAAGGAATGTTTCCCTTGGCGGGTGAGAACAGAACTAGAGGACATAATTTAAGGATAAGGGCTAAACCATTTAGGACAGAAATGAGGGGGAATTTCTTCACTCAGAGGGTGGTGAACCTGTGGAACTCATTGCCACAGAGGGCAGTGTACGCCAGCTCATTAAATATATTTAAGAGGGAATTAGATATATTTCTACAGGCAAAAGGGGTTAAGGGTTACGGAGAGAAGGCGGGGACGGGATACTGAATTGGAGGATCAGCCATGATCTCATTAAATGGCGGAGCAGGCTCGAAGGGCCGGATGGCCTACTCCTGCTACTATCTTCTATGTATCTATGTATCTATGTATCTTTCCGGGAGAGATCTTTCTCGTGTCGCGGGCGAGTTGGGGTTGTAAACCTTCTGGAATACCCTCCTGGGGGTCCCGAACCACGTGTTTGTGTCTGGGCAGCGTGGACTTGAGACTTGGGCCTATGCGGTCCTTGTTTCTGAGTACTAAAAGTACCTTCTCCGGTATTTGTATCCCTGGTTTCTGGTCTGATTATAGGTTTAACTTGGGGTAGACCTAAGTGGTCATGATTATATTGGATAATGCGATTGATATTATCCCATCTTTGTTGGTTATCTCGATAATGTTTTAGAACACCCTCACAGGCAAGTTTGAGGGCTGTATTGGGGTATTGATTGGCCAGGTAACCGTGGACAATCTCCCAGTTATCCTATGTGAGTACCTTGCCTAATCTGTTGGCAGCTACCAGCCCTTTAGTTGTGGCTGTATTAGTGAGTATTTCCTTGATGGAACCCATTACATGCCCTCCCTGAGTTGCCGTGAGAACACAGGCGTATATTTGAACCCATATGTTACACTGGTTTAATGGGTGAATTAAGACTGAACTTAGTATCATTTGTAGTAGTTGCCTCAGGTGTTGGGCATTCCAATCTTGGCAACATATTTCCAATTTATCAAGGTTAGTTGGAATCCAGCATTTTTTTCCTGGCTGGTGTTTCCCGGCCTACCACATATTGTGTAGATAGAGCAAAGGTTTACCTGACCTAGGGGCGCAATGTGTGGTTGCTGGGGTTGGCTTACTGGACTAGCAATCCCTGCACCTCCAGCATTTAGATAAGACTGAGCTAGTGCCTGTCGGCATTGGTTATAATGGATTCTAAACTGTCTATAATCTTCTCGAAGTGTCTGGTCATTTATTTCATCATGAGCTTGCCACCTTAACCGGAATTCATGACCCCCAGGAACATAGGATACTCCGAGTCCTACTATTTGGTCATGGTTGCCACCGCCTTGTTGGGCACCGTTCATTAGGCCTCCCAATTGTGCGGGTGTACACCTTATCATTAAAGAATTTAGTGGGTTTGGAGTATTTGTTTGATTATCCCACTGGATATACTGTATCCCCTGATTCTGGGCTAGCAAAAGCAATCGTGCCATGAGTTCTAAAGGCTCCATCGTCATCAAAGACTTCTATTTCACAAGTTATTACTTGGTCTTGTGGAGGTACAAGGATAGGATTCTTTCCCCTAATAAAGCAATCGTTTGAATTTCCTAATAAAAATACTTGGTCAATTCCGACAGGTTTTGCCATTTCGTCAGGACCTAACCTCGGATAGGATTTAATATGAACTTTATAAGAAATTTCTGGACCTCAATGGTATATTGAGGGAGTTCTGATTTAAATTCTACAAGGCCTGATCAGGGACTTGTCGTCGCTAGAGTCTTAAATCTGGGTCTCAGTACCACTGTCAGTAAAACACTCCTTCTATAGTTAACAATCTACGAGATTGAAATAGATATCAATATAAGTATAGGATTTTGTATCAACTCGTTAACACACACGTTGGTCACCAACTGAAGGGATATTTACTAGCCCGAGCCCCTTTGGGGCTACCCCGGATCAGGCTTATTTCTCAGACGTTCACTTTCAACTAAAGTTTGAGGTAGACGAAACCTAAAGACGCTTAATTGGATCTAAAGGTCCGGGCTAACTCTCTCTAAAGGGAAGGAACAACCCGAGAATGTTGCTGTTTTCCAGATAGCACTGTTAATAAGTTTAGCTAGACTGTAACGTCCCGGATATTATGAGGGTCCGGAGAACTCCTTCAGAATTCTGTAACTCTTCACCAAAGAGTGTAAAAGAGATTTAGTTCACGTAATATTGATACAGAAGACTTACGTGAGACAATTCTGAAAATATATAGAGATTTATTAAAAGAACCGACATGCAATTTAAAGTTGGTGAATCAGTCAATCGCAACGTTAACAGTTCTAAAAAGAGAAAAAATACGATCTTTTTAACAGAGAATCTTACTTTTAAATCTTAAGTTCGCTACAGTATTACTGTTCTTAAAGTTTTCTATACAGGATATCCATCAATATCAAATACGCTTGATCCCCGAGGTAAATAGATTTGGAGACCACAGAGCCGCCTCTGAAGCTGAGAATCGCTTTGCCCAATTAAAGCGACTCTGCTATCTCATTAGAAACTTTAATATTTATTCCCTTTTCCAGCTGTATCCCATAAGATTTTCTGCTGATGCAAGTTAATTATCCCTATTCATCTTTCTGCCGACCTCTGCAATTCTCCACTGCCACATCAGCTTGTAATATTCCAGAAGCTTGTGGTATCTCCAGGTGATCTGGGTTTACCGTATAAAATGGTGTGAAGGGCAGGCGTCCCTCATTTTACGTCATCTTTACGAGGGCAGATGTTCCTTATCTTATGTGACACCTTTACGAAGCTTAAATTAAAACATCTTATCCAGGGTGGACCATTGTTTTTGTTCCCAAACGTCAGCTCGCAGTCATGCACGTTCTGTTTCAATAAGGTTATTTATTCAGGGTCAACAACTGTCTTATCTCAGTGGCCAGAATTCTTTCATAGAAATTTCATAGTTTGATTCTAAATTTCCAAACCCAGTTTGTCATGTTTTAAATAATTTATAAGGTACAGTTCCTTATATATTATATTCCTTCACAGTTTGACAGATCAATGCTTGGTTTCGTTTATCAACCCATGTCTTTCCATGTGACAATAAATGTTGTCCCGCACTACTGTCTCCAACTCTTTCTCTACCACCGGTGTTAGGCTGACTAGCCTGTATAGAATCTTAGACTCATATATTATTACAGCACAGAAGGAGGCCATTGGGCCTATCGTGCCTGTGCCGGCTGTTTCGAAGAGCAGTCGAGTTAGTCCCGCTCTTTCCGCCTATCCCTGCAATTATTTCTCCTTCAAGTATTTGTCCCATTTCCTTTTGAAGGGAGGTGCATTGCAAATCGTAATCACTCTTTTCCTAAATATGTTTTTCCTCATGTTGCCACTGGCTCTTTTGCCAATCACCTTAAATCTGTGCCCTCTCGTTATCGACCCTTCAGACATTGGAAACAGTTTCTCTTTATTTACTCTATCTAAATTCTTCATGATTTTAAACACCTCTATCAAATCTCCTCTAGTCTTCTCTGCTCTAAGGAGAACAACACTAGTTTCTCCAGTCTCTCCACCGAAATATAATCCTTCACCCGGGAATCATTCTAGTAAAGCTCTTCTGTACACTCCCCAAATAATACACGTCCTTCATAAAGTCTGGTGCCAAGAATTGGACACAATACTCCAGCTGGGGCCGAACTAGTTTTTGAAGAACATAAGAACATAAGAAATAGGAGCAGGAAAAGGCCACTTGGCCCCTCGAACCTGCTCCACCATTCAATAAGATCATGGCTGATCTTGGGATCAAAGCCACTTTCCTGCCCACTCCCCATAACCCTTCACTCCCTCATCTTGCGAAAATCTGTCTATCTCCACCTTAAAGTGTCAGGCAATGAATATCTCCAACAAGCGTGTGTCTAATCACCTCGGCTTGACATTCAACAGTATTACCATCGCCAAATCCCACACCATCAACAAACTGGGAGTCACCATTGACCAGAAACTTAAATGGACCAGCCACTTAAATACTGTTGCTACAAGAGCAAGTCAGAGGCTGGGTATTCTGCGCCAGCTGTCTCACCTTCTGACTCCCTAAGGCATTTCCACCATCTACAAGGCACAAGTAAGGAGTGTGATGGAATACTCTCCACTTGCCTGGAAGAGTGCAGCTCCAACAACACTCAAGAAGCTCGACACAATCCAGGAAAAAGTAGCCCGCTTGATCGGCCAACCATCCATCATCTTAAACACACAACATCCTGACTTGGAAATATATCGCCGTTCATTCATCGGCGCTGGGTCAAAATCCTGGAACACCCTCCCTAACACGGTGGCATAGTGGTTAGCACTGGTGCCTCACAGCGCCAGAGACCCGGGTTCGAATCTGACCTCGGGTGACTGTCTGTGTGGAGTTTGCACATTCTCCCCGTGTCTGCGTGGGTTTCCTCCGGGTGCTCCGGTTTCCTCCCACAGTCCAAAAATGTGTGGGTTAGGTTGATTTGGCTATGATAAATTGACCCTTAGTGTTAGGGGGGATTAAATATGTGGGGTTATGGGGATAGGATGGGATATGTTAGGGGGAATTAAATACGTGGGGTTACGGGGGTAGGGTGGGATATGTGTACTGTGGGGATTAAAGCAGGGACAGGGTACTGGATTTGGATGATCAGCCATGATCGTATTGAATGGCGGAGCAGGCTCGACGGGCCGAATGGCCTACTCCTGCTCCTAGATTCTATGTTTCTATGTTTCTAACAGCACTGTAGGAGTACCTTCACCACACGGACTGCAGCGGTTCAAGATGGCGGATCACCGCCACCATCTCAATCGCAACTAGGGATGAGCAATAAATGCTGGCCTTGCCAGCGATGCCCACTTCACAGAAAGAGAAAAATTTAAAAAAACATATAATTCTCTTTGTAATTTGTAGGCACGCTAAATGATCAATGTTTCCCTTTACTGGAAAGTCCTTTTATCTTGTAACAGACCTCAGTGCTGGCAACTGTGCAAGAGCAGGGATCACTGGGAGTGTCTGTGATTGTAGAACTGTACTGAGTGTGGGTCACTAAGCGGAGTGGACAACCTGAACCCAGTGGCCATGTATTAGCGGCATTATCTGTCACTGTAGAACTGTACTGAGAGTGGGTCACTAACCAGAGTGGAACACCTGACCCCAGTGGCCATGTATTACTGGGAGTATCTGTCACTGTAGAACTGTACTGAGAGTGGGTCACTAACCAGAGTGGAACACCTGAACCCAGTGGCCATGTATTACTGGGAGTATCTGTCTCTGTAGAACTGTATTGAGTGTGGGTCACTAAAGGGAGTGGAACATCTGACCCCAGTGGCCATGTATTACTGGGAGTATCTGTCACTGTAGAACTTTTCTGAGTGTGGGTCACTAACCGGAGTGGAACACCTGACCCCAGTGGCCATGTATTACTGGGAGTATCTGTCACTGTAGAAATACTGAGTGTGGGTCACTAACAGGAGTGGAACACCTGACCCCAGTGGCCATGTATTACTGGGAGTATCTGTCACTGTAAAACTGTACTGAGTGTGGGTCATTAACCGGAGTGGAACACCTGACCCCTGTGGCCATGTATTACTGGGAGTATCTCTCACTGTAGAACTGTACTGAGTGTGGGTCACTAACCAGAGTGGAACACCTGACCCCAGTGGGGTGGGCGGAGGGGGTGGGATGGGGTTTCCACAGCGCAGCCTGTGTCGGAGCAGAGACTACCTGACCTCAATTTCAGGGTATTCACATTTAGATGTGCATGCGCTAAATCCTGAAGCTCTGCTCAGTTTCAGAGGGCTAAATAGCATGAAATCTGACATTTCACCATCATTATCCACCGCAAAATCCGGGCTGCTAACAAACCTGCAGAATGGGCGTGTAAATGGCCAATGAATGTCAATAAAGATAACTGTGATTTGGTGCATTTTGGTAGAAGGACAAAGAAGGCCACCTCTCTTGGAAAATACGAGACGAAATGGGATAGAGTAGCAAAGGGATTGAAAAGTACAGCTTCACAAATTATTAAATGTAGCAACGCAGGTAAACAAAGCTATAAAAATGCAAATACAGTACTGGGGTTAATTTCTAGAGGAATAGATTTCGAAAGCAAAGAAGTTTACTTGATTGAGGTTTTTGGTTTAACGGAGAGGGAGCATGAAGGAGGTGCAGTGGATGTTGTGTATATGGACTTTCAGATGGCATTTCATAAAGTACCACATATTAGGCTTCTTATCAAAACTGAAGTCCATGGGATGAAAGGGGCAATATCAGCATGGATACAAAATAGGCTAAGGGAAAGAGAACAGAGAGTTGTGCGGAATGGCTGTTGTTTCAGATTGGAGGGAGGTACACAGTCGCGTTCTCGGTCGTTCAGTACTAGGAATTCTGTATTTGACATATATTAATGACTTGGACTTAGAGGTACAGGGCACAATTTCGAAATTTGCATATGACAACATACTTGGAAGTGTAGTAAACAGTGAGGAAGATAGTAATAGACTATAAGCGGATATAGATAGGCTGATGGAAAGGGCGGACACATGGCAGATGGAATTCAATGCAGCAAAGTGTGACGTGGTACATTGTGGTAGGAAGAATGAGGAGAGACAATACACACTCATTGGTACCATTTTAAAGGGGATGCGATAACACAGAGAGACCTGGGGGTGTTTGTGCACAAATCTTTGAAGGTGGCAGGACAGGTGAACAAAGCAGTTAATAAAACATATGGGATCCTGGGCTTTATAAATAGAGGCAGAGAATACAAAAGCCAGGAAGATAAGCTAAACCTGTATAAAACACTAGTTGGTCTCCAGGTGGAGTATTATGTCCAATTCTGGGCACTATATTTTAGGAAGGACGTGAAGGCTTTGGAGAGGATACAGAAGAGATTTACTAGAATTGTTCCAGGGATGAGGGACTGCAGTTACGTGGATAGACCAGAGAAGCTGGGGTTGTTCTCCTTAGAGCAGAAAAGGCTAAGAGGAGATTTGATAAACGTGTTTAAAGTCAAGAAAGGTTTAGGTCGATTGAATAAAGAGACATTTTTCCAGTGGCTGAAGGGTCGATAACCAGAGGGCACAGAATTTTGGTGATTAGCAAAACAACCAGAGAAGACATGAGGAAAAAAATTATGCAACGAGTGGTTAAGATTTGGAATGCGCTGCCTGATCGGGTGGTGGAAATGGATTCAATAGCAACCTTCAAAAGGTATTGGATCAATACTTGAAGAAGAAAGAAATCGCAGTGGTATGTTGAACAATCGGTGGAGTGGAACTGACTGGATTACTCTTCCAAAGAGCTAGCACAGATTTGATGGACCGAATGGCCTCCTTCTGTGCTGTGCTAATCTAACATTCTATGATTGTTGATGTGTAAAGGGCGGTTCTCTGAGACTGCTGATGATCACTGCTAGTGTTTTATTTACAGGACCTTTTTCTGAATTTGTTCATGTTCATTGCTTGTTTCTTTGAATTCTTAACTTTTGCTGGGATCCGAAGCCCTTTTGTTGAACTTTACTGGGGCCATGCAGCGATGCTTAAAATGTTTACAGCTTGTTTCTCTGGGTTTGTTCATGGTTGTATGATAGTTGTGTCAGTCTATCAATATGCTGAGGCTGTTTCTGAGACTGCTACAGCTCCAACATGATGCTGTGAGACTGTTAATTTTTCCAGAGCGTTTCCTTGAATGATGAAACGTTTCCAGGACATTTCCCACATTTGTCTGTTTTAAGCTTTGCTTTTGAAGCTTTGGCATCCGAACTTTGCTCCTTGACCTACATTGACTCCCGGTTAAGCAGCGCCTCTATTTCAAAATTCTCATCCTTATTTTCAAATCCCTCCATGGCCTCACCCTTCCCTATCTCTGTAATCTCCTCCAGACCCACAGCCTCCACCACCCCCTCAGATATCTGAGTTTCTCTAATTCTGGCTTCTTGAGCTTCCCTGATTATAATCGCTCAAACTTTGGTGGCCGTGCCATCTGTTGCCTAGGCCCTAAGCTGTGACATTCCCTGCCTAAACCACTCTGCCTCGCTACCATTATTTCCTGCTTTAAGACGCTCCTTATAACCTACCTCTTTGACCAAGATTTTGATCACCTGCATTAATTTATCCTTATGTGGATCGGTGTCAATGTGTTTTTCTTAAAATCCTCCTGTGCAGCGCCTTGGGACATTTTACTGCTTAAAAGGCGCTATATAAATACAAATTGTTGTTGTTTCTTCCTTAAATGTTTTAATTTTTTATTCGTTCCTGGGATGCGGGCGTCGCTGGCAAGGCCAGCATTTATTGCTCATCCCTAATTGCCCTTGACAAGGTGGTGGTGAGCCGCCTTCTTGAAACGCTGCTGTCCTTGTAGTGAAGGTACTCCCACAGTGCTCTTAGAGGCAGAGTTCCAGGATTTTGATCCAGCGACGATGAAGGAACGGCCGATATATTTCCGAGTCAGGATGGTGTGTGACTTGGAGGGGAACTTGCAGATGATGGTGTCCCCATGCGCCTGCAGCCCTTTTTATTTTCGGTGCTAGAGGTTGCGGGTGTGGGAGATGCTGTCGAAGAGGCCTTGGCGAGTTGCTGCAGTGCATCTTGTTGTTGGTGCACACTGCAGGCACGGTGCTCCGGTGGTACAGGTAGTGACCGTTTATGCTGGTGGGTGGGGTGCCAATCAAGCGGGCAGCTTTGTCCTGGATGTTGTACAGCCTCCTGAGTGTTGTTATTTTTCCTTCCCCTCTGTAAAGCACCATGACCTGTTTCACTGCGTCAGGTCAGTCTTTAGAAATACATTGGTGTTGTTCTGGTTCTATTTTCAGGCAATAGAGAATGCGCTGGGTATCCAATTCCTGGACTGAGGCGCGGTGAAGTGAAATTTAGGTGTTCCCAGTGTCCCAACACCGGGTTCGACGTTTGGTAAAAAATTCTGCCCGTTTATTAAAGTTTAGTAGTTGTGAAATGTTTACCCTGATGGGCTCGGATGGAATTAAACAGAGAACACGTGGGATCCATTCAGCATTGTTCCTTCATTCGGTGGTTTATTTTCCTGTCACTTTCTCATTTTTTCTCCCTATTAGTTCAATACACGAAGAGAGACTCCATCCCCTCTGTCATTTCGGCGTATTATGGGCGGGTTACATATTTCGGATTTGCTTAGCTTCAATTTAGAACTGTGTAAAGTAAGTTTAGCTAGATGCTGTTGTCTGAACAGTGCTGAGGTGAGAAGTTGGTTCAATGATTCTGTTTGTTCAATGTCTGTGATTAATGCCAGTTACAATTACGCCTAATGATGTCACTCGGGATGGCACTGGGCTTTAAATAAAGGAGCTCCCTTCACTGTGTCACCTCATAGGGCAGCACATTACCTCCAATACAAAGACCATCACAGATATGAAATAATGTTTTGAAAAATAAACTACGAAAGTTTTGTAATACAGTTTCGGTTACTGAGAACATTAAAGACATACAACATAATTACTCTCCTCTCCTCGCTGTTGTTGGTGTTCCTGGTGAGTATTTTTCCAGGTATTAATCTTCTGAACAATGTTTAACTATATTACTACACTTTCTGTTTGTTTACTGATGCCCAGCTGTTAATAGTATTCTATGTATCCAAGTGCTCTGCTATTACATCTTTTATAATGGACTCTAGCATTTTGCCCACTACCGATGTCAGGCTTACTGGTCTATAATTCCCCGTTTTCTCTCTACCACCTTATTTGAATAGTGGGGTAACATTAGCTGCCCTCCAATCCATGGGAACTGTTCCAGAGTCTATAGAATTTTGGAAGAAGACCAGTAATGCATCTACTATTTCTAGGGCCACTTCCTTAAGTACCCTAGGATGTAGATTATCAGGCCCTGGGGATTTATCGGCCTTCAATCCCGTCAATTTCCCTAACACCATTTCCCTACAAATACTAATTTCCTTCAGTTCCTCCCTCTCATTAGGCCCTATGTTCCCCGACATCTCTGGGAGGTTATTTGTGTCCTCCTTTGTGAAGACAGAACCAAAGTATGTATTTAATTTGTCTGCCATTTCTTTGTTCCCTATTATAAATTCCCCTGATGCTGACTGCAAGGGATCTACGCTTGACTTCACCAATTTTTTTCTTTCACATATCTATAGAAGCTTTCCCCTTGTCTTGTATCATTAACTAGTGGGAACAGCCTTTCCCCTTCTAGCCTATTCAAATTCGTCATAATCTTGTACACCTCTATCCAATCACCGCTCAACCTCCTTTGCTCTAACGAAAATAAAACCTGCTTCTCCAACATGTACATGTAGCTATTAATTTGAATTCATTTGGAAATCTGCTCTCAGTAAAAGTGACCATGAAGCTGTTGGATTGCCATAAAATCCCAACTGGTTCACTGATGTCCTTTAGGGAAAGTAACCAACCATCTTTACCTGGTTAGGCCAAAATGTGAACCCGGTCCCACAAAAGCATGGTTGGCTTAAGTGGTCTCCTAATTTTCAGAGGAATAAATGCGGTATTGCCAGTAACGCTCACATCCTGAGAATCATTCTTAGATTGAGTATAATGGGCCTATATTCTCTAGAATTTAGAAGGATGCTAGCTGATCTCATTGAAACGTATAAAATTCATATAGGGCTTGAAAGGATAAATGCTGAGGGGCTGTTTCCCCTCGCTGGAGAGCCTCAAACCCTCGGTCACAGTCTCAGAATAAGGGGTCGGCCATTTAGGACTGAGATGAGGAGCTATATGTTCAGTTAGAGCGTTGTGAATCTTTATAATTCTGTACCCAATAGGGCTATGAAACCTCAGTCGATGAGTATATTCAAGACTGAGATCGATAGATATTTAGACACGAATGGAATCAAGGGAAATGGGGATAGGGCTGGAAAGTAGAATTGAGGCAGAACATCAGCGATAATCTTATTGAATGGTCGAGCAGGCTGTAGGGGTCGTGCGCCTACTGCTGCTCCTATTCCTTATGTGCTTAACCTGACTGGCTTAGGTATCTGATTGTAGACTCTGTCTTGGGGCCACAATTCCATCACCAGATATGACCTGTGGACTCATCGTGATCTCTAAGAGACCTTGCTGACCTCTGCTCTCGCCCAAGTGGAAGATTGTTATTGGTCGTAGAATATAAACAACCAAGTATACTGTATCATAGTGGTTCTGTTACTGAACTAGCAATCCAGAGGTATGGACTAATTATCCAGAGACATAAGTTCAAATCCCACTACGGCAGCAGGGGAATTTAAACTTAAGTAATTAAATCTGGAAGGAAAATCTTGTATCATTAATGGTGACTATGAAACTACTGGGTTGTGGTAAAACCCCATCTGGATCAGTATTGTCCTTTAGGGAAAGACATTCTACCATCCATTTCCGATCTTTCAAATGGCAACTCACCACCACCTTCTCAAGGGCATTTAGGGATAGTCAATAAATTCCGGACTTGCCAGCGAGGCCCACTTCACATGAACGAAAAAAGAGCAAGAATGCTGGATGAGAGTCAATGAGAGAGAAAGTGGCAATGAAATAAGAGTGAGAAGCGATGACAAAGAGGGTGGGAGGAAAGAGACAAAGAGGGTGGAGAGAAAATGAGAAACAAATTACTTCAGATCCACAAGTGTAAAAAATAAGAACACAGGACACAGAATTAATCTTGCGCTTTGCAGGATGCATCCTGGGGGCTTTACTGTTACGGGGTTTTCTATTTTCCAAGTGCTCGGAAACGGCTCGGATTACAGCACAGTCGATACAACAGGAGTAAAATGAATCTAGTGCACGGATCGCTGCTATTTCTACCTTTGCTTCTTTCAGCATCTAGGATGCATTCTATCTGGACCAGGTGAATGATCAATTTTCAGTAATGCTATCCTTATAGTAGGTCTTCTCTATCTATTATCCAGTCCATAAATTGCTTCTCCTCTTTTATTGTAACCTTCACATCATCCAGATCTTTGGAAAGACAGATGCAAAGTACTAAGTTAATACTTTAGCCTTGTCCTTTGCCTCTATATAAAAATTTCCCTTTGGGTCCTTAATATGACCAACTTCTTCCCTACCTAACCGCTGACTCTTTTTAAAAAAGTGTTAGGGCTCAATTTAATATTGTTTGCTAATCTTTTCTTGTAACCTCTCTTTGCCTCACGTATTAAATTTTTCAATTCCCTCCTGTATTTCCATAATCTTCCTTGATATTAATAGAAATTTGCTCCTGACATTTGACGTAAGCCTCCTTTTTCTGTTTTGTTTTACTTTTTATTTCTGTTGTGATCCAGGGCGCAATAGTTTAAAATGTTAAAAAGTTTATCTTACTTAAGCGGTACGAGCAATTAACACTAGATTTTAACGGAGATTAACCCTTAAAAGTGATTAATCCTTATACTCCCACACTTACCAAACTCCAATTGTTCACTCTGTGCCCGCTGCACTCAGAGGTAGACATGGTGAGATAGACGGAGAGACAGCCGGGGTCAGACAGACAGAGAGAGAGAACGACGGAAGTCGATAGAGACATACAGACAGACGGGGAAACTGATGAGGAGAGAGACAGGGGAGATAGAGCGAGAAAGAGATGAACGGGGGTAGACAGACAGGTGGAGGCAGTCGGCGGAGAGTGTGTGGGGAGAAAAAGCGAGAGACAGACGAGGGAGACAAGATTGAGTGAGACAGAGAGATGGGGCAGACATGGAGGAGATAGAGAGAGAGAGTGAGATAGGAAGTGTGTGATACGATGGAAGAAGCAGAAATGAGAGACAGATGGTGGGTGACAGAGAGAGAAGCCTGAATGTGATAGGGTGGAGCAGGCAGAAGGGAGAGACAGATGGCGGTTGACAGAGAGAGGATGGGTGTGATAGGATGGAAGAGGCATAAGGGAGAGACAGATGTTGGGTGGCCCAGTGAGAGAAGGATGATTGTGATAGGATGGAGCAGGAAAAAGTGAGAGACAGATGGTGGGTGACAGACAGAGAGAAGGATGGGTTTTATAGGATGGAGGAGGCAGAAGGGAGAGAGAGATGGCGGTTCACAGAGAGAGAGAAGAATGTGTGTGATTGGATGGAGGAGGCAGAAGGGCGATACTGATGGTGTGTGGCACAGAGAGAGGATGGTTGTGATAGGATGGTTCAGGCAGAAGCGAGAGAAGATGGTGGGAGACCCAGTGAGAGAAGGATGGGTGTCATAAAATGGAGGAAGCATAAGGAAGAGCCAGATGGCGGTTGACAGAGAGAGAATGATGGGTGTGATATGATGGAAGAGGCAGAAGGGAGAGACAACAGATGGTGGGAGACTCATTGAGGGAAGAATGTTTGTGATAGGATGGAGGAGATAGAAGGGAGAGACAGATGGTGGGCGACAGTGACAGACGAATGGGTGTGATAGGATTGAGGGGGCAGAAGGGAGATACAGATGGTGTGTGACACAGCGAGAGAAAGATGGTTGTGATAGCCTGGAACAGGCAGAAGCGAGAGACATCTGGTGGGAGACAAAGAGAGAGAAAGAAGGGTGTGATTGGATGGAGGATGCAGAAGGGAGAGAGAGAGATGTTTGGTGATTCAATGAGAGAACAATGGGTGTGATAGGATAGAGGAGGCAGAAGGGAGAGACAGATGGAGGGTGACACACAAAGAGAAGGATGGGTGTGAGAGGTTGGAGGAGGTAGAAGCGAAAGACAGATGGTGGGTAAGAGAGAGAGAGAAGGACTGGTGTGATGGAACGGAGGATGCAGAAGGCAGAGAGAGATGGTGGGTGATACAGAGAGAGAAGGATGGTGTGTGATAGGATGTTGGAGGCTGAAGGATGATACAGACGGTGGGTGACAAACAAAGAGAAGAATGTTTATTATAGGATGGAGGAGAGAGAAGAGAGAGACAGGTGTTGGGTGACACAGAGAGAGAAGGGTGGATGTGTTTGGATGGAGGAGGCAGAATGGGGAGACAGATGGTGGGTGACACAGCGAGAGAAGGATGGGTGTGATCCGATGGAATAGACAGAAAGGAGAGACAGACGGTGGGTGACACAGGGACAGAAAGATGGGTGTGAGAAGATGGAGTAGGCAGATGGGAGAGACAGATAGTGGGTGATATAGAGAGGGAAGGATGGGTGTGATAGGTTGGAGGAGACAGAAAGGAGAGACAGATGGTGGGTAATACAGAGAGAGAAGGATGAGTGTGATAGGATGGAGGAGGCAGAAGGGAGAGACAGATGGTGGTGACACAGAGAGAGAAGGATGGATGTGATAGGATGGAGGAGGCAGAAGGGTGAGAAAGATGGTGGTGACACAGAGAGAGAAGAATGGATGCGACAGGATGGAGGAGGCAGAAGGGAGAGACAGATGGTGGTGACACAGAGAGAGAAGGATGGATGTGATAGGATGGAGGAGGCAGAAGGGAGACACAGATGGTGGTGACACAGAGAGAGAAGGATGAGTGTGATAGGATGGAGGAGGCAGAAGGGAGAGACAGATGATGGGTGACAGAGAGAGAAGGATGGGTGTGATAGGATGGAGGAGGCTGAAGGAAGAGAGAGATGGTGGGCGACAGAAGTGATGAATGGGTGTGATAGGATGGAGGAGGCAGAAGGGAGAAAGAGGTGGTGGCTGACCCAGAGAGAGAAAGATGGGTGTGATAGGATGGAGGAGGCGGAATGGAGTGACAGATGGTGGGTGACAGAGAGAGAGAAGGATGGGTTTTCTAGGATGGAGGAGGCAGAAGGGAGAGACAGATGGTGGGTGTCACAGAGAGAGAAGGATTGGTGTGATAGGAAAGAGGAAGCAGAAGGGAGAGACAGTTGATGGATGACAGAGAGAGAATAAGATGGGTGTGATTGGATGGCGTAGGCAGAAGCGAGAGACAGATTGTGGGTGACACAGAGAGAGAACGATGAGTGTAATAGGATAGAGGAGGCAGAGGGGAGAGATAGATGGTGGAGGACAGGGAGAGAAGAATGGGTGTGATAGGATGGAGGAGGCAGAAGGGAGAGACAGATGGTGGGTGACAGAGAGAGAAGGATGTGTGTGATAGAATGGAGGGGGCAGAAGGGAGAGATGGATGGCGGTTGACAGAGAATGAAGGATAGGTGTGATAGGATGGAGAAGGCAGAAGGCAGAGAGTGATAGTGTGTGATACAGAGAGAGAAGGATGCGTGTGACAGGATGGAGGAGGCAGAAGCGAGAGAAAGATGGTGGGTGACACAGAGGGAGAAGGATGGGTGTTTTAGGATGACGGAGGCAGAAGTGAGATACCGATGGTGGGTGAAAGAGAGTGTGAAGGATGGGTGAATAGGATGGAAGAGGCAAAAGGAAGAGACAGATGGCGGTTGACAGAGAGAGAAGAATGGGTGTGATAGGTTGGAGGAGGCAGAAGGGAGAGACAGATGGCGGTTGACAGAGAGAGAAGGATGGGTGTGATAGGATGGAGGAGGGAGAAGGGAGAGACAGATGGCGGTTGACAGAGAGAGAAGGATGGGTGTGATAGGATGGAGGAGGGAGAAGGCAGAGAGTGATAGTGTATGATACAGAGAGAGAAGAATGCGTGTGACAGGATGGAGGAGGCAGAAGGGAGAGAAAGATGGTGGGTGATACAGAGAAAGAGGGATGGGTGTTTTAGGATGGAGGAGGCAGAAGAGAGAGACAGATGATGGGCGACAGATGGAGAGAAGTATGGGTGTGATACGATGGAAGAGGCAGAAGAGAGAGAGAGATGGTTGGTGACCCAGTGAGAGAAGGATGGGTGTCATCGGATGGAGGAGGCAGTAGGGAGAGAGAGATGGTGGGTGACCCAGAGAGAGAAAGGTGGTTCTGTTAGGATGGAGGAGGCGGAATGGAGAGACAGATGGTGGGTGATAGAGAGAGAGAAGGATGGGTGTGATACGCTGGAAGAGGCAGAAGGGAGAGAAAGATGGTGGGTGACCCTGTGGGAGAAGGATGGGTGTCATAGGATGAACAAGGCAGAAGGGTGAGTCAGAAGTTGGGTGACAGAGAGAGAAAGATGTATGTGATAGGATGGAGGAGGCAGAAGGGAGAGTCAGATGATGTGTGACAAAGTGTGAAGGATCGGAGTGATAGGATGGAGAAGGCAGAAGTGAGAGACAGTGGGTGGTGGACCCATAGAGAAAATAATGCCTTAATCGGATGGAGGAGGCATTAGGGAGGTACAGATAGTGGGAGGCCCAGATAGAGAAGGATGGATGTTACAGCAGGGGGGAAGAGGAAGTGAGAGACAGCTGTTGAGTGACGGAGAGAGAGAAGGACGGGTGCCATTGAATGGAGGAGGCAGAAGGTAGAGGCAGATGGTGGATGACCCAGAGAGAGACGATGGGTGTATTAGGAAGGAGGAGGCAGAAAGGAGAGACAAATGGTGGGTGACACAGAGAGAGAAGAACGGGTGTAATAGGATGGAGGAAGCAGAATGGAGAGACTGAGTGTCGGTGACACAGACAGAGAAGGATGGATGTGTAAGGCTGGAGGAGGCATAAGGGGAGACTGATGGTGGGCTACACAGAGACAAAAGGATGGTTTGATAGGATGGAGGAGGCAGAAGGCAGTGTCAGATGGTGGGTAACAAAGAGAGAAGGATGGGTTTGATAGGATGGAGAAGGCATAAGGGAGAGAGAGATGGGGGGTGACAGAGAGAGAAAGATATGTGTGAAAGGATGGAGGAGGCTGAAGGGAGTGTCAGATGGTGGGTGACAAAGAGAGAAGGATGGGTGTGATAGGCTGGAGAAGGCATAAGGGTGAGACAGATGGCGGGTGACCCAGAGAGAGAGGAATGGGTGTATAGGATGTAGGAGGCAAAAAGCGAGAGAAAGATGGTTGCTGTAACTGAGAGAGAAAGATGGGTGTGAAAGGATAGAGTAGGCAGAAGTGCAAGTCAGATGGTGGGTGACACAGAGAGAGAAGGATGGGTGTGATAGGTTGGAGAAGACAGAGGGGATGAGACAGTTGGTGCATAACAGAGGGAGTGAAGGATGGGTGTGTTTGGATGGACGAGGCAGAAGGGTGAGAATGATGTTGGGTGACAGAGAGAGAACGATGTATGTGATAGGATGGAGGAGGCAAAAGGGAGAGTCAGATGATGTGTGACAAACTGTGAAGGATCGGTGTGATAGGATGGAGGAGGCAGAAGGAAGAGACAGTTGGTGTGTGACAGAGAGAGAAGGATGGGTGTGATAGGATGGAGGCGGCAGATGGGAGAGAAAGATGCCGGGTGACAGAGAGAGAAGGATGTGTGTGATAGGATGAAGGAGGCAGAAGGCAGAGACAGATCGAGGATGACGCAGTGGAGAAGGATGGGTGCGATTGGATGGAGGAGGGAAACGGGTGAGACAGATGGTGGGTGACCCAGAGAGAGAAGGAAGGGTGAGATATGATGGAGGAGGCAGAAGGGAGAGACAGATGGTGGGTAACAGAGAGAGAAGGATGGGTTTGATAGGATGGAGGAGGCAGAAGGGAGAGAGAGGTTGTGGGTAACGGAGAGATAGAAGGATGCGTGCGAGAGGTTGGAGGAGGCAGAAGGGAGAGACAGGTGACGGGAGACTCAGAGAGAGAAGGATGGGTGGATAGAATCGAGGAGGCAAAAGGGAGAGACAGGTGGTGGGTGAGACTGCGAGAAAAGGATGGGTGTGATAGGATGAAGGGTGCAGAAGGGAGAGACAGATGGTGGGTGACCAAGAGGGCGAAGAATGGGTGGATAGGATGGATGAGGCAGAAGGAGAGACAAATGTTGGTTGAGACAGAGAGAGAAATATGGGTGGATGGGGTGAAGGATACAGATTGGAGAGGCAGATGGTGTGTTACACAGAGAGAGAAGCATGGTGAAGGAGGATGGAGGAGACTGAAGGGAGAGACAGATGGTGGGTGACAGAGAGAGAGAAGCATGTGTGTGTAGGGTGGAGGAGGCAACAGGGAGAGAAAGATGGTGACTCTCACAGAGAGAGAAAGATGGGTGTGATAGGATGGAGGTGGCAGAAGGCAGAGTCAGAAGGCGGGTGACACAGAGTGAGAAGGATTGGAAAGGAGGATGGAGGAGACTGAAGGGAGCGACAGATGGTGGGTGACACAGAGAGAGAAAGATGGGTGTTTAGGATGGAGGAGGCAGAAGGGAGAGACAGATGGTGGGTGACACTGAGAGAGATAGATGGGTGTGTAGGATGGAGGAGGCAAAATTTAGATGAAGATGGTGACTGTCACAGAGAGCGAAAGTTGGGTGTGATAGGATGGAGTAGGCACAAGGGAGAGACTGAAGGCGGGTGACACAGAGAGAGAAAGATGGGTGTGATAGGATGGAGGAGGCAAAAGGGAGAGATAGATGGCGGGTGACACAGATAATGAAGGATGGGTGTGATAGGATGGAGGAGGCAGAAGGGAGAGACAGATGGTGGGTGACAGAGGGAGAGAAGGTTGCGTTTGATAGGATGGAGGAGGCAGAAAGTAGACACAGTTGGATGTTGACATAGCAGAGATATTAAATAAATACTTTGTTTCTGTCTTCACGGAGGAAGACACAAAAAACATCCTTGAAATACAAGAAAATCAAGGGTGTGGCCAGAATGAGGAACTTAAAGAAATTGTTATTATTAAAGAAACAGTACTAGCAAAATTAATGTGACGAATGTCGATAAATCCCAAGGACCGGATGACCTACATCCTAGGGTTTTGAAAGAGGTGGCCATTTGGAGAGTGGACGCATTGGTTGTCATCATCCAAAATTCTATAGATTCCGGAACGGTTCTTGCAGATTGTAGAGTAGCAAATGTAATCCCGCTATTTAAGAAAGGAGTGATAGAAAAAATGGGGAACTACAGACCTGTTAGCCTCACATCAGTAGTTGGGAAATTGTTGGAATCTATTAAAAAGGTATGCAATAAATGGGCACTTAGAAACTAATAATAAGATTGGGCAGAGTCAACATGGATTTATGAAGGGAAAATCCTGTTTGACAAACCTATTGGAGTCTTTTGAGGATGTAAATAGTGGAGTAGACAAAGGGGAACCGGTAGATGTGGTGTATCCGGATTTTCAGAAGGCCTTTGATAAGGTCCCGCACAAGAGGTTGGTGTACCATATTAGGGCACATGGAATAGGAGGTAATATAGTATATGGATTGAGAATTGGTTAACAGTCAGAAAACAAAGAGTAGGGATAAACAGGACTTTTTCAGGATGGCAGGCTGTGACTAATCGGGTACCGCAAGGATCAGTGCTCGGGACCCAGCTATTCACAATATATATCAATGATTTGGATGAGGGGGCTGAATGTAACATTTCCAAATTTACTGTTGATACAAAGCTAGGTGGCAGTGTCAGTTGTGAAGAGGATGTGAAGAGGCTTCAGGGGGATCTCGACCAGCTCAGTGAGTGGGCGAGAACATGGCAGATGGAATATAATGTGGATAAATGTGAAGTTATGTACTTTGGTACAAAAAACAGTAAGGCAGAGTATTTCCTAAATGGAGAAAGATTGGGGAATGCAGATGCTCAAAGGGACCTGGGTGTCCTTGTACATGAGTCACTGAAAGTGAATGAGCAGGTGCAGCAAGCCATTAGGAAGGCAAATGGTAGGCAGGCCTTCATTATACGAGGATTTTAGTGCAAGTGTAAAGAAGTCTTACTCCAATTAAATAGGGCCTTGGTGAGACCACACCTGGAGTACTGTGTACAATTTTGGTCTCCTTACCTAAGGAAAATTAAACTTGCCATAAAGCGAGTGAAAGGAATGTTCACTAGAGTGATTCCTTGGATGGCGGGATTCTCATATGAGAAGAGATTGAGTAAACTAGGCCTGTATTCTCTTGAATTCAGAATAATGAGAGGGGATCTCATTGAAGCATACAAAATTATTACCGGGCTTGATAGGATGGATGCTGGGAGAATGTTTCCCTTGGCGGGGGAATCTAGAACCAGAGGCCACAGCCTCAGGATAAAGGGTAGGGCATTCAGGACTGAGATGAGAAGAAATCTCTTCACACAGAGAGTGGTGAATTTTTTGAATTATCTACCCCAAAGGGCTATGGAGGCTCAGTCATTGCCTATATTCAAAACCGAAGTCGATGGATTTCTGACTAGTAAGGGCATCAAGGGATATGGCGATAGGGCCGGTGAATGGAATTGAGGCAGAAGATCAGCCATGATCTCATTGAATGGCGGAGCAGGCTCGAAGGGCCGAATGACCTACTCCTGCTCATATTTCTTTTGTACTTATGTCTGTAGGTGACACCAACATGGCCGTCTGTATGTGACACAAAGATGGCCGTCTGTATGTGACACAAACATGGCCGGGGTAGGTGACAGAAACATGGCCGTCTGTCGGAGACACAAACATGGCCGGGGTAGGTGCCACAAACATGGCCGGCTGTTGGTGACACACAACGGGAAACATCCTCTCTGCATCTACCTTGTCGAGCCCCCTCAGTATCTTATATGTTTCAATAAGATTACCTCTCATTCTTCTAAATTCCAATGAGTATAGGCCCAGCCTGCCCAATCTTTCCTCATAAGTCAACCCACTCATCTCTGGAATTAAACTAGTGAATCGTCTCTGAACTGCCTCCAAAAGAAGTATATCCTTCCGTAAATAAGGAGACCAAAACTGTACGGATTATTCGAAGTGCGGTATCACCAGTATCCTCTACAGTTGTAGCAGGACTTCCCTGCTTTTATACTCCAACCCCTTTGAAATAAAGGTCAACATTCCATTTGCCTTTTTGATTAATTGCTTTACCTGCATGCTAACTGTTTGTATTTCATGCACAAGGACCCCCAGGTCCCATTGAACTGTAGCATTTTGTAATCTCTCTCCATTTAAATAATAAGTTGCTTTTTTATTTTTCCTGCCAAAGTGTATAACCTTGCACTTTCCCACATCATACTCCAACTGCCAAATGTTTGCCCACTCACTTAGCCTGCCTATATCCCTTTGCAGGATCGTTGAGTCCTCTGCACAACTTGCTTTTCCACCCATCTTTGTATCATCCGCAATCTTGGCTACATTACACTCGGTCCCTTCATCCAAGTCATTAATGTAGATTTTAAATATTTGAGACCCGAGCACCGATCCCTCTGGCACCCCACTAGTTACCGTTTGCCAACCGGAAAATGACCCATTTATCCCGACTCTCTGCTTTCTGGTAGTTAGCCAATTTCTATCCATGCTAATATATTGCCCCCAATTCCTTGAACTCTTACTTATGCAGTAACCTTTTATGTGGCACTTTATCGAATGCCTTCTTGAAATCCAAATACACCACATCCAGTGGTTCACCTTTGTCCACTCTGTTCGTTACCTCCTCAAAGAACTCCAGCAAATTTGTTAAAAATGATTTCCCTTTCATAAAACCATGCTGAAACTGCTTGACTGCATTATGATTTTCCAAAGGACCTGCTACGGCTTCCGTAATGAAGGACTCCAGCATTTTCCCAACGACAGATGTTAGAAAACTGGTCTATAGTTTCCTGCTTTCTGTCTCCCTCCTTTCTTAAATTTGGAATTTACTTACTGAATTGCCACATTTAAAGAGGGCAGCCACATCCCGGAGTGCAGTAGAGCAGACCTGAGAGGGCATTCTAACTTTTGGAATTTAGTAACTAAATGGCCACAGTTAAAGTTGACAGCCTCATCCCAGAGTGCAGTCGAGTAGTCCTGAGAGGTACACTGCACAATTTGGAATTTACTTACTGAAGGGCCACAGTTAAAGAGGGCAGCCAGATTCCAGAGCGCAGCAGAACAGCCCGGAGAGTGATCACTGACATTTGGAATTTAATTAATGAATAGACACAGTTAAAGAGGACAGCCCCTTCATAGAGTGCAGCAGAACAACACAAGAAGGGCACTCTAACATTTGAATTTATTTATTGATTGGCCACAGGAAAAGAGGGCAGCCATATCCCAGAGCACAGAGGAGCAGCCCTGAGAGGGACACTCTGACATTTTGAAATTAAATATTGAATAGACACAGTTAAAGAAAGCAACCACAGCCCAGAGTGCAGCAGAGTAGGCCTGAGTGGGGCACTATACAATTTGAAATATAATTACTGAATGGCCACACTTAAAGAGGGCAGCCATATCTCAGAGTACAGCAGCGCAGCCCAGAGAGTACAATCGAACATTTGTAATTTAATTCCTGAATGGCCACAGCAGCTTGATGGACATCACCGAAACAATATGAGATCGAGAGATCGGTCTGATGGTGTTTGAAACAAGAACCCCAATACTGGGAGAATACAGCTGGCAATTTCCATTAGTTAATTAAACTGAACAGAATTGTCCGATCTTTGGGTTGTTATGTTCAATCTCAGCACTAAACATGTTTGAACACAACAGGGAATTAACTTGGCTGTCGTAATCTGTTTGTTCAAATTTTATGTGCAAAATAATTTCAAAAATGTTGCAACCTTCCCCGGGGAGATCACGCACGGTATAAATTAAAGGCTCTGGGAATCTATCACCTCAGAGTTTAATTCAGCGAGATTGCCTGTATTGTGAAGGGACACATCGCTTCACACAGAAAATGTATCAAACAATTGCGAGTATCGTGAAAATATACTACACGATCCTTGCCATCATTGGTGTTCCTGGTAAGTGAATATAACCATTGAGGATGTGTAAATCTGTGTGTGAGATGATTTTGCTTTGTGACTGATAATGCATCATGGTAACCGTTACACAGACATCAGATCAGTGAAAATATTTCGTTCATTCAACTATTTTGAAATACCATTGCGGTTTTATTCCATTGCCTCTACTGAAAATAACAGTCCGGAACTCACATGCTCGCTGATTTCTCAAATTATGCCTTTAATGGAATATCGGGTCCTGTTGAATCAGTCCTCGGGTCGGGAAAGTCTCCGAGGGAAGGTACGTGTGTACGTGTCTGTCAAAGTAGAATTGTACAGAGACTGTATGACACTGCCCATATTGAAACACCTGACCCCAGTGGCCATGTATTACTGGGAGTGTCTATCACTGTAGATCTGTACTGAGTGTGGGTTACGAACCAGAGTGGAAGAAGCCAGTTCTATATTGAAATCATTGTTTCAGGTGACTGCTCTCTCCACTCCATGGAGCTGTCCTCGTGTTTTACGAATCGATGACAAAGGGGAAGATTTTTCGCGCTAAAATCCTGTCTGGGCTCAGACATGGAGAATGCTTGATTAGTAATTTCCAGTCTCTTTTCCCTTCTCTTTCGTACAGTTAATTTAGTGGCGATTGTGATCCTGTCCCGGGGAAAGTGCGGGCTCTCCACCTGCACCACTCGCTACCTGGTGGCCATGGCAGCGGCGGATCTACTGGTCATTATCACTGAGGTCATACTGAGGCAGATCAGTAGTTATTATTTCCTAGGATCATTCCTGCACATCATCCCTGTGTGTAATGTGATCGCTGTGTTAAGTCATGCAGCCACAAACTGTTCTGTCTGGTTCACCGTCACTTTCTCCTTTGATCGATTTGTGGCCATTTGTTGCCAGAAGCTGAAAACAAAATATTGCACCGAGAAAACTGCAGCTGTGGTTTTGGCAACAACCTGCATTCTGCTCTGTTTAAAAAACGTTCCCTTCTACTTTATATACGAACCTAGATGGATAATCGATAAAGTGCCGCGGATCTGTTTTGTAAAACCGAGCTATTTAACTGAACCCGGATGGGTGGGATTTGATTGGTTTGATAAGATTTTAAACCCATTGCTCCCATTCGCTTTAATTTTGTTGCTCAACGCTCTGACAGTCAGACACATTTTAGTGGCCAGTCGAGTCCGTAAGGGACCGAGGGGTGAGAGCAAGGGAGAGAATCGAAGCGACCCAGAGATGGAGAGCAGAAGGAAGTCTGTGATTTTACTCTTCACCATATCCGGCAGCTTCATACTTCTGTGGTTGGTTTATGTTATAAATTTCTTATACTATAAAATTACAAGCACAAATCCCACATATTACACGGTTTCTTTATATATCTTTCAACAAGTCGGATATATGCTGCGGAATTTAAGTTGCTGCAAAAACACATTTATTTATGGGGTGACCCAGTCCAAGTTCAGAGAGCAGTTGAAGAGCGCGGTTAAATATGCGGTTACCTCAATTATTCAATTAATGAAGAATCAGAACAAATGAGCGCAGCCCGGAGGCGGCTCCCAGTGTCTTCAATCCATGAATGGAATATTTAGCCCAGACTGACAGCAACGGATTTACATCAGGAATCGCTGGTGATCTGAAAATACAACCAAGGGTGGGGCAGGCACTGTGTTTAGGACACGGTACTATTTCTCATTTACAGTTCCAACATTGTCTTTCATGACAGGACCACTAGTTTGTTGCATTCCATCTGTGCTTTTCTGTAAAGAGTCATTTCAGCTATTTCGTGCAGCAATTCATGTGCATCTTTCAGAGTAAGAGCTTCGACAATAGGTAGGCAGGCAGAGCTGAGCAGCAGTTTAGAGCTTCCATTACATAGCATATAGAGCACAGAAACAGGCCATTCGGCCCAACCAATCTCTGCTGATATTTATCCTCTACACGAGTCTTCTCCCATTGCATCTACTTCATCTGAGACTAACAGCATATCTTTCTATTCCCTTTTCCCTCATGTTTCCCTTTGATATCATCTAAGGTATTTGCCTCAACCACTTTCTGTGATTGAGAATTTCGACATTCTAACAACACTCTGATAATTGCTCCTTTTTGCCCTATGGATTTGTTAATAGCTCTTATATTTATGGCCCCTAGTTTTGGGTTCTCCCACAGGTTTAAATATTCTCTCCACATCTACCCTGTCCAAAACATTCATAATTTTGAAGTCCTCTATCAGGACTCCGCTGTGTCCTTTCTCTTCTAAAGCAAAATTGCCTAAATTGTTCAAACTTTCCCGATAGCGGTAATCTTTCAGTTTTGGTGCCATCCAACTAAATATTTGTACGGCCAAAGGAACTGACCCCACCACAAATTCCGTTGCCTAGCCACCGACTCCATTCCTCTCCCTGGCACCTGTATAAGTTTGCACTTCACCGATGGCAAACTTGCTGTCGTATTTGACAACAAGATAATTTTCCGACCACATATCCACTCCGACACCAGAACGCCCTACTTCCACCTCCGCAACATAGATTCATAGAATGATTCATGCAATGGCTACAACACACAAGGAGGCCTTTCGGCCCGTCGAGACCATGCTGGCTGTCCACAAGAAGACTTCAGCTAATACCACTCCCCCGTCATTTCCCCGTAGACCTGAAAATGTCTTTCACTCAGTTACTTATCCAATTCCCTTCTGAAAGCCATGATTGAGTCTGCCTCCACCACGCTTTCAGGCAGTGCATTTCACCTCGCTGCTTTAAAAAGTTTTACCACATGTCGTCTTTGGTTCTTCTGCCAATCCCCTTAAATCTATGTCCTCTGGTTCTCGAGCCTTCCACCAATGGGAGCAGTTTCTCTCTATCTACTCTGTCCAAACCCATCATGTTTTTGAACACGTCTATAAAATCTCCTCTCAACCTTCTCTGCTCTAAGGAACACAACACCAGCTTCTCCTGTCTATCCACATAACTAAAGTCCCTCATCCCTGAAATCCTTCTCGTAAATCGATTCTGCACCCTCTCTGAAGCCTTCCGATCCTTCCTAAAGTGCGATGCACAGAATTGGACACAATACTTCAGTTGAGGCCGAACCGGTGTTTTATAAAAGTTCATTTTAACTTCTGATGCAAACGCAAAATACTGCGGATGCTGGAAATCTGAAATAAAAAGAGAAAATGCTGGAAATACTCAGCAGGTGAGACAGCATCTGTGAAGGGAGAAACAGAGATAACGTTTCAGGTCGAGGACTTGAAACGTTAGAGAGAACATAGACAGGCTGGTGAAATGGGCGGACACGTGGCAGATGAAATTCGACGCAGAAAAGTGACAGGTGTTGCATTTTGGTGGGAAGAACGAGGAGAGGTAATACACACTAAACGGTACTATCCTAAAGCGGGTGCATGAACTGGCAGACCAGGGGGTATATGCACGTGAATTGTTGAAGGTGGCAGGGCAGTTTGAGAAAGGCTGAGAAGTTCTGACGAAGGGTCATCGACCTGAAACCTTAACTCTGTTTCTCTCTCCATAGATGCTGCCTGACCTGCTGAGTATATCCAACTTTTTCTCTTTTTATTTCATTTTGACTTCCTTGCTTTTGTACTCTATCCGTCTATTTATGAAGCCCAGGATCCTGTATGTTTTTCTAATCGCTTTCTCAACCTGCCCTGCCACCTTCAACAATTTATGCGCATGTACCCCCAAGTCTGCGAGTTGATGCACCCCCTTTAGGATAGTACCATCTAGTTTATATTAGCTCTCCTCGTTCTTCCCACCAAAATGTAACACTTCTCACTTTTCTACGTTGAATTTCATCTGCCACGTTTCCGCCTATTTCACCAGCCTGTCTATCTCTTCTTGAAGTCTATCACTGTCCTCCTCACTGTTCATTATACTTCCAAGTTTCGGTTCATCTGAAAATTTTGAAATTCTGCCCTGTACTGCCAATTCCATGTCATTAATATAGATCAAGCAAAGCAGCGGTCTTATTACCGATCCCTTTGGAATGCCACTTTGTACCTTCCTCCAGTCCGAAAAACAATTGTTCACAACTACACTCTGTTTCCTGTCGCTTAGCCAATTCCTTATCCATGCTGCCACTGGCTCTTTTATTTCATGGGCTTCAACTTTCCTCGCAAGCCAATTATGTGGCACTTTATCAAACGCGTTTTGGAAGTCCATGTACACCACGTCACCAACATTACCCTCATCAGCCTTCTCTGTTCCCTCATCACAAAGCTCGAAACAAAGACCATCGCCAGACTCCGCACCTGCCTCAGCTCATTTGCTGCTCAAACCTTCATCCATGCCTTTTTGAGCTCTAGACTTGACAACTCCAATGCTATTCTGACCGGCTTCCGATCTCCCACCCTCCATAAACTTGAGTTCATTCACAGCTGCCCGAATGTTAACTCGCACCACATCCCAGTAATCCACCACCCTTGTGCTCGCATAAGCAAATTGGCTCCGCTCTGGCAAAATCTCAGTATTAAATTTCTTATGCTTTTATTCAAATCCCTACATCGCCTCGCCCCTCCCTATCTCTGGAAACGCCTCCAGATCTTGACGTCCCCTGCTCCACTCGAGATTTCTGTGCTCCTCGAAATCTTGCATCTTACACAGCCCCGATTTTAACCGCTCCACCTTAGGCGGCTGTGCTTTCAGCTGCCTTGGCCCTAAGCTCTGGAATTCCCTCCCTAAACCTTTCTGACTGCCAAAATCTCTCTCTTCCTTTAAGATGTTCCTTAAAACTTAACTATTGGTCATCTTTCCTATGTTATTTGGTGTAAAATGTATTTGATAACGCTCCTGTGAAGCGCCTTGGGAAATTTCACTGCATTAAAGAGGCTACATAAATGCAATTTGTTATTTTAAATATTTTTTGCACTTTCTCCAGTAATTCTCCAGCCTTTTTGTAGTATGGAGACCATAACTATGCACAGTTCTCTGAGTGTGAACTGAGCAGGGTCCTGTACAAGTTTAACACAATTTACAAAGTAGTTACAGCACAGAGACAGGCCATTCGGCACAATAGGTCGAGGCCGCTAATTATGCTCCACACGAGCTTCCTCCCGCCCTCCTTTTTCTAACCTGATCAAAATATCCTTCTGCACTTTTCTATCTCATGTGCTTATCTAGCTTCCCCTTAAATGCATCAATGTTATTCACACCAACTGCTCCTTGTGGTAACGAATTCCACATTTTAACCACTCAATGGGGAAAGAAGTTTCTCCTGAATTCCCTATTCGATTTATTAATGACAATCTTAAATTCATGGGCCCATAGTTCTGTTCTCTCCCGCAAGTGGAAACGTCTTCTCTATCTCTACATTATCAAACTCTGTCCAATGCTTAAAGACCTCAACAGTTCACCCCTCAGTCTTCTCTTTTCTACAGAAACGAGCCCCAGCCTATTCAACTTTCCCTGATAGGTATAATCTCTCAGTTCTAGTATAACTCCAGTAAGTCCCTGTTGCACCTTCTCCAGTGCCCTCTATGACATTTGTATAAGACAGGGACCAGAGATGTTCGCAGTACGCCAAGTTTGGTCTAACCAAGGTTCTATACAAGTTTAACACATCTTCTCTGCTTTACAATTCTATACCTCGAGAAATTGAACCCTGGGGCATTCTTTGTTTTTATGGCCTTATCAAAATGCATCGCTACTTTTAGTGATTTGTGTCCGTGCACCCTCGCGTCTCTCTGTTCCTCACCCCATTTAAATAATTATTTTCCAATGAGACTGTGATCTCCTTATTCTTCCTGTTAAAATGCACTATCACACTCTTCTCTATATTGAAGTTCATTCGCCAATTCTGCACGTTTATTAAATCTACAAGGATTCTGTCGCAGTCCAATTCTTTATTCAGTGTAAGCCCCCATTCTGATTGCATCTACAAAATTTAACGTTGCTGTTCCGATTCCCGAGTCCTAATTTTTTAGGCAATTTGTGAACATTAGTGTTCCTAGCACCGATCATTGTGGAACGCAGCTTCCCACCATTTGCCAACCTCGCTGCTTTTGAAATCTATTGCCTTAGACATTCATCACAGTTCATTGTTTGCATTTCAATTGCTTTGCTGACCTGTATTACTGATTTTAATGATTTGTTCACCACTATCCCTAGATACCTTTGCTCTTCTGTCCCATTCAGTTTTTTATTGTCTAAGTTGCAGGTGGTTATAGAATCAATGAATGATACAGCGGAGAAGGAGTCTATTCGGCTCATCGTGCTTGTGCCGGAACATTGGTCGAGCGATCCAATTAATACCGCTCCTCTGCTCCTTCCCATGTATTTTTTTACTTCAATAAGTTTTCCAAATCCCGGTTGAATGTTACTATTGAATCTGCTTCCACTACCCTTTCAGGCAGTGTATTCCAGATCACAACAACTCGCTTTGTAAGAAAAAGCCTCCTCGTGTCGTCTCTGGTTCTTTTTCCACTCACATTGGATCTGTCTCCCCTGGTTACCGACCCATCTGCCACTGCAAACAGCTGATCCATATTTAATCTGTCAAATCAATTTAAGATTTGAACACCTCTATCAAATCTCCTCTAAACGTTCTCTAATCGTGGGAGAACAACCCCAGCTTTTCCAGAATCTCCACTTAACTGAAGTCCTTCATCCCTGGTACAATGCTAGCGAATCTGTTCTGCTCACGCTCCAAGGCCTTGATATCTTCCCTAAAGTGTGGTGCCCAGAATTGAACACAATACTTCAGCTGAAGCCTAACCAGTGTTTTATAAAGTTTCAGCATGAATTCCTTGCTTTTGTTCTCTGTTGCTGTTTTCCTAAAGCCAAGGGTCCCATATTCTTTTTAACAGCCTTCTCAACTTGTCCGACCACCTTCAAAGATTTGTATACGTTCACCCCAGGTCTCTCTGATCCACACTCCGTTGAACATTGCACCATTGTTTTGATATTGCCCCTCCTCATTCTTCCTTCCAAAATGCAGCATTTCACAATTCTCTATGTTATATTTAATCTGAATATGTTTTTACCCTTTTGAATCAGAGTTCATGTTCTGGTTATGTTGTAAACGAAGGGATTAGATTTGGAAAGAAACTCCATCGGGGAAGCGCATCATCAGGTCAGGAACTTCTCCGAAGCTGTCGGACCCTCCAGCCTGAGGACAATGTTATTGGGGTCAAGACAAAACCACATTTGCTGGGGATGTGGGGTCTGTTATATTCTGTTAATGCAAAATATACCAGTAAACTGATTAAGGAGATCATTGTATCTGCAGGAATGGGGGTCAGTTAGAAGGTGTTATATGAAAGTGTTTTTAACCGAAGGTCAGCCATGAACTTATTGAAATGCGGAGCAGGCTGGAAGAGACGGATGGCCAACTCCTGCTCCTATTTCTGATGTTCTTCTTTTGCCCAGTCAGTCGATGTCCTCCTGAAGTCTGTTACAGTCCTCCTAATTGGGTACTACATTTCCGAACATCGCTTCATTTGAAAACTATAAAATGATGTTGTGTAAAACCAGCTCCATATCATTAATATAAACCTTAAAGAGCAGAACTCCGAATCGCGAACTCTGGGTTACACCACTGTATACCCCCCTCTCTGCTTTCTGCCCCTTATCCAATGTTGTGTCATTGCTGCCACTGTCCCTTTAATCCCATGGATTAAATTTTACGAACGAATCTAGTATGTGGTACTTTGTCAAACGCCCTTTGAAAGTCCATATACACAACAGCAACCACACTACCCTCCCGAGGATTCTATTTTCCTCCTAAAGTGCATCAACTCGCATTCATCTCTGTTAAAGCTCATGGAAACTTAACTGCACATTATGCAGGTTTTAAAATTACTACTGTGAGAAGTACCTCAGGGAAATGTTTCTTCAATATTTGAAACAAAGCATCAATTTTACTGAATAAAAGCATGATAATTAATAAAGGCAGACATCTACAATTGTGTGAGGTTTTGGAATTTTATCAGAAATTCTGACGATTTATTGCAGAGTAAACTTCTTGCTTGTCACCTTCTAATACTGCTTTTACAAGAATTTGGTGCAGTTATTATTTATTTCAACTACCAGAGCCGATGAACAGTTTGCTTCAGCATCTCTTTCTGACTTTCGGGATCTATTTTTGTGTCAAACCTCCTGAGATCCTCCACACATGACTTGACATCCTCAGCTTCTCCTCACCCCACCTAATATCCTCAGCTCCTCCCCACCCCACCTAATATCCTCAGCTCCTCCCCACCCCACCTAATATCCTCAGCTTCTCCCCACAACAGCTAATATCCTCAGCTCCTCCCCAACCCACCTAATATCCTCAGCTCCTCCCCACCCCACCTAATATCCTCAGCTCCTGCCCACCCCACCTAATATCCTCAGCTCCTACCCGCCCCACCTAATATCCTCAGCTGCTCCCCACCCCACCTAATATCCTCAGCTCCTCCCCACCCCACCTAATATCCTCAGCTCTTCCCCACCCCACCTAATATCCTCAGCTCCTCTCCACCCCACCTAATATCCTCAGCTGCTCCCCACCCCACCTAATATCCTCAGCTCCTCCCCACCCCACCTAATATCCTAAGCTCCTCCCCACCCCACCTAATATCCTCAGCTCCTCCCCACACCACCTAACATCTCAGCTCCTCCCCACCCCACCTATTATCCTCAGCTCCTCCCCACCCCACCTAATAACCTCAACTCCTCCCCACCCCACCTAATAACCTCATCTCCTCCCCACCCCACCTAATATCCTCAGCCCTTCCCCACCCCACCTATTATCCTCAGCTCCTCCTCACCTCACCTAATATCTTAAGCTCCTCCCCAGCCCAACTAATATCCTCAGCTCCTCCCCACCCCACCTAATATCCTCAGCTTCTCCCCACCCCACCTAATATACTCAGCTCCTCCCCACCCCACCTAATGGCCCAGAAATTTGACTCGGAGTCTTGCTGCGGGGGTAAGGATCGCGCGCGATATCACACTCCACGCCGGCCGTTGTGTTTTGGTCCCACAGCAACTTCGGGTCCTGGGCCTCTCCCTAGTGCCGGCACGCAGTGTGTGCGTGTCCCAGGGGTGCAGTTAGTGCGATGCGACCTATGGGATAACGTGGGCCATGGAGAGCCAATGGCAGCAGACTATCTTTCATTCATAGATTTGACAGGAGACATGTCAAATCTGTGAATTGAAAGAGACCCCAAAAGAACAGCTAAACCTCAAATATTTTTTTTAAAAACCTTTACATTAATAAAATAACTATAGTTAAATAAATTAACCACATTAAACAAAAATTTAAACTTTTAAAAAAATATTTTTTTTTTTAAAAAGTTATAAAAATAAACTTACCTTTCTTTAAAGTCTCTAAAAAAGATAAACCTGTTGAAAGAAATTAAAAATTATACTTAATTAACTACTTACCTTGTTCAAAAAGGGGTCTTACTCCTCCTTTTTACATGTGTAGAAGATTCAATACTTACCCTCGCGTTAAAACCTGAAAAAAAACCTGAGTGTGCTGCGTGCACACAGCCTGTAGTGCGCACGCGGTTCACTAAAGGAACCGCCACCTACGCCATACCGGAAGTGACTGTTTCCCGCGCATGCGCAGTGCATGCAGGAAACCGGCACTTCGGGATCTAATACGGGTGAGTACACAGTGCGTACTCTCCCGTATTAGGCCGAATTTTTGGGCCAATATCCTCAGCTCCTCCCCACCCCACCTAATATCCTCAGCTCATCCCCTCCCCACCTAATATCCTCAGCTCCGCCCCACCCCGCCTAATATCCTCAGCTCCTCCCCACCCCATCTAATATCCTCAGCCCTTCCTCACCTCACCTAATATCCTCAGCTCCTCCCCACCTCACCTAATATCTACAGCTCCTCCCCAGCACACCTAATATCCTCAGCTCCTCCCCACCCCACGTAATATCTTCAGCTCCTCCCCTCCCTACCTAATATCCTCAGTTCCTCCCCACCCCAGCGAACTACCTCAGTTCCTCTGCTCTTAAACTAATATCCCCAGCTCCTCCCCATCAGACCTAATATCCTCAGCTTCTCCCCATCACATCTAAGATCTTCAGCTACTCCGCACTCCAATTAATATCCTAATCTCCTCCCCACTCCTCTAATATCCTCAGCTCCTCCACACCCTACCTAATATCCTCAGCTCCTCCCCACACCACCTAATATCCTCAGCTCCTCCCCACCCCACATAATATCCTCAGCTCCTCCCCACCTCACCTAATATCCTCAGATCCTCTCCACCACACCTGATATCCTCAGCTCCTCCCCACCCCATCTAATATCCTCAGCTCCTCCCCACCCCACCTATTGTCCTCAGCTCCTCCACACCCCACCTAATATCCTCAGCTCCTCCCCACCCCACCTAATATCGTCAGCTCCTCCCCACCCCTCCTAATATCCTCAGCTCCTCCCCACCCCACCTAATATACTCAGCTCCTCCCATCCCCACCTAATATCTTCAGCTCCTCCCCAACCCACCTAATATCCTCAGCTCCTCCACAACCCACCTAATATCCTCACATCCTCTCCACCCAACCTGATATCCTCAGCTCCTCCCCTCCCCACCCCACCTAATATCCTCAGCTCCGCCCCACCCCACCTAAAATCCTCAGCTCCTCCCCACCCCACCTAATATCCTCAGCTCCTCCCCACCCCATCTAATATCCTCAGCTCCTCCGCACCCCACCAATTTCCTCAGCTCCTCCCCACCCCACATAATATCCTCAGCTCCGCCCCATCCCATCTAATATCCTCAGCTCATCCCGACCTCACCTAATATCCTCAGCTCCTCCACACCCCACAGTATATCCTCAGCTCCTCCCCACCCCACCAAATATCCTCAGCTCCTCCACACCCCAACTAATATCCTCAGCTCCTCCCCACTCCACCTAATATCCTCAGCTCCTGCACACCCCAACTAATATCCTCAGCTCCTCCACACCCCACCTAATATCCTCAGCCCCTCCCCACCGCACCTAATATCCTCAGCTCCTCCCCACCCCACCTAATATCCTCAGCTCCTCCCCACCCCACCTAATATCCTCAGCTCCTCCCCACCCCACCTAATATACTCAGCTCCTCCCAACCCCACCTAATATCTTCAGCTCCTCCCCAACCCACCTAATATCCTCAGCTCCTCCCCAACCCACCTAATATCCTCAGATCCTCTCCACCCCACCTGACATCCCCAGCTCCTCCCCTCCCCACCCCACCTAATATCCTCAGCACCGCCCCACCCCAACTAAAATCCTCAGATCCTCTCCACCACACCTGATATCCTCAGCTCCTCCCCACCCCACCAGTATCCTCAGCTCCTCCCCACCCCACCAATATCCTCAGCTCCTCCCCACCCCACATAATATCCTCAGCTCCGCCCCATCCCACCTAATATCCTCAGCTCATCCCGACCTCACCTAATATCCTCAGCTCCTCCACACCCCACAGTATATCCTCAGCTCCTCCCCACCCCACCAAATATCCTCAGCTCCTCCACACCCCAACTAATATCCTCAGCTCCTCCCCACTCCACCTAACATCTCAGCTCCTCCCCACCCCACCTAATATCCTCAGCTCCTCACCACCCCACCTAATATCCTCAGCTCCTCCACACCCCACCTATTATCCTCAGCCCCTCCCCACCCCACCTAATATCCTCAGCTCCTCCCCACCCCACCTAATATCCTCAGCTCCTCCACACCCCAACTAATATCCACAGCTCCTCACCACTTCACCTAATATCCTCAGCTCCTTCCCACCCCACCTAATATCCTCAGCTCCTCCTCACTCCACCTAATGTCCTCAGCTCGTCCCCATCACACCTGATATCCTCAGCTCCGCCGAATCCCAGGAAACATTCGCAGCTGCTGCACAATCCATCCAGTATTCTCAGCTGCACCCCACCTCCATCTAACATCCTCAACATCTCTCCATTTATCTCTCCCTGCAGACTGCAGCTGTCCATTATATACTCATGCCATTATATACTCATATCTCGGAACTGCCTGCACGTATTTCTCCCTAAAATCTGCAGATATCAATCTAATGGGTGCGATGAAACCCGGGAGAGTTCAAAAACAGCGGGAGCAGAGCGAGAGCGTCAAAACTCGGGATAGTTCAAAAGCAGCGGGAGCAGAGCGAGAGCGCCAAAACCCGGGAGTGTTCAAAAGCAGCGGGAGCAGGGCGAGAGCGCCAAAACCCGGGAGAGTTCAAAAGCAGCGGGAGGAGAGCGAGGGCGCCAAAACCCGGGAGAGTTCAAAAGCAGCGGGTACAGAACTAGAGCGCCAAAACCCGGGAGAGTTCAAAAGCAGCGGGAGACGCTGAGATACAAAGGACCGGTGAGTGTAAAGAAGTAAAAAGTAATCGAAGTGTGACTTCTCCAGAAATCAGGTAAGTGATTGGTTGGTGAGTATTTCTCTATTTCTCGCTATTTTTCCAAACTTGAGCATCTAAATTTAAGTGCCTTGGTGCAGATTAAAAGATATAAGTGTACCAAATTTTAAAACTTATTAATTAATTGAGATGTAAGACCAGGCAATGTCTTATTGCTGTTGCATGTGGGAGCTCGTGGACACCATTGAGATCCAGGGCGACCACATCTGCAGCAAATGTAGTCTGCTCGAGGAACTTCGGCTAAGAGTTGATGAGCTGGAGACCGAGCTTCAGACACTGCAACACATTAGGGAGTGGGAGAATAACCTGGACACTATGTTCCAGGAAGCAGTCACACCCAGTAGAATAATTACTTCCAATTTGTTCCATGGTCAGGGACAGGAGGGTGTGACTACAAGCGAGGCAGGTCTTCGGATCCAGGAGGTAGTGGAGGAGGAGACTCAGCACTAGGCCTTGTCAAACAGGTAGGAGATTCTTGCTCTCTGTGTGGACGAGGCCTGGGACTGCAGGGAGGAGGAGCAAACTGACCACAGTACCGTGGTACAGGGAGCCATTCAAGTGGGGGAAGCAAAAAGAAATGTTTTAGTGATTGGGGACAGTATAGTGAGGGGGATAGATACTGTTCTCTGCAGCCGAGCGCGTGAGTCCCGAAGGCTGTGTTGCCTTCCCGGTTCCAGGGTTAAGGACATCTCCTCTGGGCTGGAGAGAAACTTGGAGCGGGAGGGGGAAGATCCAGTTGTCATGTTCCACGTAGGTACCAATGACATAGGTAGGACAACGAAAGAGGTTCTGCTGAGAGAGTATGAGCAGCTAGGGGCTAAATTAAAAAGCAGAACCACAAAGGTAATAATCTCTGGATTACTACCTGAGCCAGGAGCGAATTTGTATAGCGTAAATAAGATCAGAGAAATGAACGAGTGGCTCAAAGACTGGTGTGGGAGAAATGGGTTTCGATTTGTGGGGCACTGGCACCAGTACTGGGATAAGAGGGAGCTGTTCCGTTTGGACGGGCTTCACTTGAACCATGCTTGGGATAGAGTCCTGGCAAATCGAATAACTGGGGCTGTAGAGAGGGCTTTAAACTTAATGGGGCGGGGGCGCGGGGGGGAAGGATCCAGGTGAGCGGGAAAATAAAAGTCAATGAGAAATGAGAAAGCAATAGAGCAGGCTAGAAATGGGGGAAATAATAACCATAATGTGATAGGAAGGGACAGAATGTTTAAAAACTAAGAGTGTAACAGAAAAAAAGGCCAAAACAAGGAAAAATTGTAAAAAGACAAAGTTAAAAGCTCTATATTTGAATGCACGATGCATTTGCAACAAGATAAATGAGTTGACGGCACAAATAGATACAAATGGGCATGATCTGATCGCCATTACAGAGACGTGGTTACAAGGCGACTGGGGCTGGGAACTGAATATTCCAGGGTATATGATAATTCGGAAGGATAGAAAGAAAGGAAAGGGAGGTGGGATGTTTTTGTTGGTAAAAGATGGGATCAGTGCAGTGGTGAGAACTGATATTGGCTCAGAAGATCAAGATGTAGAATCGGTTTTGGTGGAGATAAAAAATAATAAGGGGAAAAAGTCTCTGGTGGGCGTAGTCTACAGGATCCCGAAAAGTAGCAATGCTGTTGGACAAAGTACAAATCAACAAATAATGGAGGCCTGTAAAAAAGGTAAGGTAATAATCATGGGTGATTATAATCCCCATATTGATTGGACACATCAAATTGTCCATGGTAGCCTGGAGGAGGAGTTCATAGCGTGCATCCGGGATGTTTTCCTAGAACAGTATGTAATGGTACCAAACAGGGAGCAGGCTATCTTGAATCTGGTACTATGTAATGAGACAGAATTAATAAATTATCTCATAGTAAAGGATCCTCTAGGAAAGAGTGATCACAGCATGGTTGAATTTCAAATTCAGTTGGAGGGTGAGAAAGTTGTATCCCAAACCAGTGTCCTGAACTTAAACAAAGGTAATTATAATGGCATGAGGGCAGAACTGTCTAAAGTGGACTGGAAAACCAAATTAAAGGGTAAGAAAGTTGAAATGCAGTGGCGGACATTTAAGGAGATAGATAACTTATATTTTTGTTGGATACCTCTCAACAAAAATATATTCCAGTGAGAAAGAGAGATTTTACGAAAAGGGAGCACCATCCGTGCCTAACTAAGGAAGTAAAGTATGGTATCAAATTGAAAACGAAGGCATACAATGTTGCCAAGATTGATGGGAGACCAGAGGATTGGGAAAAACTTTGAAAACCAGCAAAGGATGACAAAAAAAATAATGAGAGAGAAGATGGATTATGAGAGTTAGCTGGCAAGAAACATTAAAACAGATAGTAAGAGCTTCAACAGTATATAAAAAGGAAGAGGGTAGCTAAAGTAAACGTCGGTCCCTTAGAGGATGAGACTGGGGAATTAATAATGGGGAACGGGGAAAAGGCAGAGACTCTTAACAAATATTTTGCATCTGTCTTCACTGTGAGAAGTCGCACAGCACCAGGTTATAGTCCAACAGTTTTATTTGAAACTCCGCATCACATCTTCACTGTAGAAGACATTAACAACATCCCAAAAATGGATAATCAAGGGGCCACAGGGAGGGGGGAACTAAAGACAATCACTATCAGTTAGGAAATAGTACTCTGTAAAATAATGGGACTAAAAGAAGACAAGTCCCCTGGACCAGACGGCCTGCATCCCAGGGTCTTAAAAGAAGTGGCTGCAGAGATAGTGGATGCATTGGTTTCAATATACCAAAATTCCCTGGACTCTGGAGAGGTCCCAGCGGATTGGAAAACCGCTAATATAACACCCCTATTTAAGAAAGGAGGGAGACCGAAAGCAGGAAACTATAGACCAGTTAGCCTAATATCTGTCGTTTGGAAAATGCTGGAGTCCTTCATTAAGGAAGCATTAGCAGGGCATTTAGAAAAACATAAAAGGAAGACACAAAAAACCTCCCTGGGATATCGGGAAAAATAGGGACATTTGCAAAGGAGGAACTGACGCAAGTCAATATCTCTAAGGATATGGTGTTAAGGAAGCTAAAGGGATTGAAGGCGGACAAATCCCCAGGGCCTGATAACATGCATCCTAGGGTACTGAAGGAGGTGGCCCTAGAGATAGCGGATGCACTAAGTATGATTTTTCAGAATTCATTAGACTCGGGAACAGTGCCCATGGATTGGAGGGTAGCTAACGTTACCCCACTATTCAAAAAGGGGGGTAGGGAAAAAAGCAGGTAATTACAGACCTGTAAGCCTTACATCAGTTGTGGGCAAAATGCTGGAGTCCATCATTAAGGATGAAATAGCGGAGCACTTAGCAAATGGGGACAGGATAGGACAGAGTCAACATGGATTTACAAAGGGTAAATCGTGCTTGACTAATCTATTGGAATTTTTTGAGGGAGTAACTGGTAAAATAGATGGGGAGAGCCAGTAGATGTGGTGTACCTGGACTTCCAAAAGGCCTTCGATAAGGTCCCACATAAAAGATTAGCAGGGAAAATTGAAGCTCATGGGATAAAGGGGAAAGTATTGACGTGGATAGAGAACTGGCTGTCAGATAGAAAACAGAGAGTTGGAATAAACGGCTCATTTTCTGAATGGCAGGCAGTAACAAGTGGGGTACCACAGGGATCTGTCCTGGGTCCCCAGCTGTTCACAATTTACATTAATGACCTGGATCAGGGAGTCGGATGCAGCATTTCCAAATTTGCAGACGACACTAAACTAGGAGGGGGGGTGGGCTCAGAGGAGGAGACCAGGAAGCTCCAGAGCGATTTGGACAGACTGGGTGATTGGGCGGATAAATGGCAGATGCACTATAATGTGGACAAGTGCGAAGTTATCCACCTTGGGTGCAGGAACGGGAGGGCAAATTATTATTTAAATGGCAATAAATTGGGAGAGGGGGAAGTACAGAGAGACCTGGGTGTTCTTGTACACCAGTCACTGAAGGCGAGCATGCAGGTGCAACAGGCGATCAAGAAGGCAAACGGTATGCTGGCCTTCATAGCAAAAGGGTTGGAATACAGGAACAGGGATACCTTGCTGCAGCTGTACAGGGCACTGGTGAGACCACACCTCGAGTACTGTGTACAGTTTTGGTCGCCTCATCTGAGGAAAGATGTTCTTGCCATGGAGGGGGTGCAGCGGCGATTCACCAGGCTGATACCAGGAATGGCGGGATTGACCTATGAGGAGAGACTATGTAGTTTAGGGATGTACACACTGGAGTTTAGAAGATTGAGAGGGGACCTCATAGAAGTGTATAAAATTCTGACAGGTCTAGACAGACTAGATGCAGAAGGAATGTTTCCCTTGGCGGGTGAGAACAGAACTAGAGGACATAATTTAAGGATAAGGGCTAAACCATTTAGGACAGAAATGAGGGGGAATTTCTTCACTCAGAGGGTGGTGAACCTGTGGAACTCATTGCCACAGAGGGCAGTGTACGCCAGCTCATTAAATATATTTAAGAGGGAATTAGATGTATTTCTACAGGCAAAAGGGGTTAAGGGTTACGGAGAGAAGGCGGGGACGGGATACTGAATTGGAGGATCAGCCATGATCTCCTTAAATGGCGGAGCAGGCTCGAAGGGCCGGATGGCCTACTCCTGCTCCTATCTTCTATGTATCTATGTATCTATGTATACTGCAGTCAAACAGAGTCAGCATGGTTTTAGGAAAGGGAAATCATGTTTAACAAATTTTCTGGAGTTCTTTGAGGATGTAACAAGTAGGGTGGACAAGGGTGAGCCAGTGGCTGTAGTGCATTTGGATTTCCAGAAAGTATTCAATAAGGTGCCACATAAAACCTTACTGCATAAGATAACAGCTCAAGGAGTTGGGGGTAATATATTAGCATGGATACAGAATTGGCTAACTAACAGAAAGCAGAGAGTCGGGATAAATGGGTAATTTTCTGGTTGGCAAACGGTAACTAGTGAAGTACCACAAGGGTCGGTACTGGGGCCCCAACTATTTACAATCTACATTAATGACTTGGGTGAAGGGATCGATAGTAATGTAGCCATGTTTGCGGATGATACCAAGATGGGTGGGAAAGCAAGTTGTGCAGAGGACTCAAAGAATCTGCAAAGGGATATAAACAGGCGAGGTGAGTGGGCAAACATTTGGCGGATGGAGTATAATGTGGGAAAGTGCGAGGTTATCCACTTTGGCAGGAAAAATAAAAAAGCAAACTACTATTTAAATGGAGAGAGATTACACAATGCTACAGGTCAGAGGGACCTGGAGGGCCCTTGTGCATGAAACACAAAAAGTTAGCATGTAGATACAGCAAGTGATCAAAAAGGAAAATGGAATGTTGGTCTTTATTTCAAGGGGGTTGGAGTATAAAAGCAGGGAAGTCCTGCTACAAATGTACAAGGTATTGGTGAGACCACACCTTGAGTACTGCGTACAGTTTTGGTCTCCTTATTTAAGGAAGGATATACTTGCATTTGAGGCAGTTCAGAGACTATTCATTAGGTTAATTCCAGAAATGAGGGGTTTGACTTATGAGGAAAGGTTAAGCAGGCTGGGCCTATACTCATTGGAATTTAGAAGAATGAGAGGTGATCTTATCGAAACATATCAATTACTGAGGGGGCTCGACAGGGTAGGTGCAGAGAGGATGTTTCCACTCATGGGGAAATCTAGAACTCGGGGGCACAGTCTCAGAATAAAGGGTCGCCCTTTTAGAACTGAGATAAGGAGGAACTTCTTCTCTCAGAGGGTCGTAGATTTGTGGAATTCTCTGCCCCAGAGAGCTGTAGAGGCTGTGTCATTAAATACATTTAAACTGGAGATAGACAAATTTTTGCAAGATAAGGGAGTGAAGGGTTATGGGGAGCAGGCTGGGAAGTGGCTTTTAGCCATAGTTCAGCCATGATCTTCTTGAATGGTGGAGCAGGCTCGAGGGGCCAAGTAGCCTATTCCTGCTCCTATTTCTTATGTTCTTAAGTTCTCTTCTGTACTGTAATGGAACAATGGGGATGTCTGTAAAGAGGAAATAGTTCAGGTACAGTTGAGGTACATTCCCATTAGGCGGAAAGGCAGGGCAAACAAAGTCAGTGATCCCTGGATGACGAAACAGACAGAAAATATGATGAAGCAGAAAAAGAGCAAGTATAACAGATGTCAGGTTACAAATTCGTCTGAGAATCAGCCTATATAGAGTAAGGTCGGAGGAGAAGTGAAAAAGAAAACAAGAGGGGCAAGAGAGGGTGTGAGATTAGAATGACAGCCATAATAAAAGGTAATCCAAAAGTCTTTTATAAGCATATAAATAGTAAAAGGTGAGTAAGGGCAGGGGAGCAGCCTATTAGGGACCAAAAAGGAGACCTATGAATGGAGGCAGAGGGTATGGTGGAGGTACTAAATGAGTATTTGCATCTGTCTTCACCAAGGAAGAGGATTCTGCAATAGACACAGTGAAGGAGGAGGTAGTGGAGACACTTGATTGGATAAAATTGATAAAGTAGAGGTATTAGAAAGGTTGTCTGTACTTAAAGTAGATAAATCACCTGGAGCGGATGGGATGCAACCTAGGATGCTGAGGGAATTGAGGGTGGAACTCGTGGAGGTACTGGCCCCAATATTCCAATCTTCCATAGCTATGGGGTTGGTGCCAGAGGACTGGAGAATTGCAAATGCTACACCATTGTTCATAAAAGGACGTAAAGATAAACGGAGCAACTACAGGCTAGTCAGTTTAACCTCGGTAGTGGGGAAACTTTTAGAACCAGTAATCAGGGACAAAGTTAACAGTCACTTGGATAGGTGTGGATAAATTAAGGAAAGCCAACATGGACTTGTTAAAGGCAAATCGTGCTGAAACAAATTGATCGGGTTTCTTGATAAGGTAACAGAGAGGGTTTATGAGGGCAATGCGTTTGACGTAGTTTACATGGATTTCAAAAAGGCATTCGACAAAGTGCCAGCAAAGTTGAAAGCCATGGAATAAAAGGGACAGTGGCAGGCTGGGTAGGAAATTGGCTAAGTGACAGGAAACGAAGAGTAGTAGTGAACGGTTGTTTTTCTGAATGGAGGAAGGTATACACAGGTGTTCCCCAGGGGTTATATATATATATATAATATCTCTATCTCTATCTCTATCTCTATCTCTATCTCTATCTCTGTCTCTATCTATCTATCTCTCTCTCTATCTATCTCTATCGCTATCTCTATCTCTATCGCTAACTCTATCTATCTATCTCTCTCTATCTCTATCTCTATCTCTATCTCTATCTCTATCTCTATCTCTATATATCTCTATCTCTATATATCTCTATCTCTATATATCTCTATCTCTATATATCTCTATCTCTATATATATCTATCTTTATCTCTATGTTTCACTTAGGAAGATGATTGTCCGCACCCGAAACGTTAACCTTTGCTCTATCTGACCTGTGGTGTGTTGCCAGCATTTTTCTCGGTTTTATTCCAGCTCGACAGTGTTTTGCTTGTAGATGTTTTTTATTCGTTTATGGGATGTGGGAATCGTTGGCAAGGACAGCATTTATTGCCCTTGAGAAGGTGATGTTGAGCCGCCTTCTTGAAAAGCTGCAGTTCGTGTGGTGAAGGTACTCCCACAGAGCAGATAGGGAGGGAGTTCCAGGATTTTGACCCAGCGACGATGAAGGAACGGTGATCTACTTATAATCAGGATGGTGTGTGACTTGGAGGGGATCTTCGAGGTCGTGCTGTTCCCATGCGCCTGCTGCCCTTGTCCTTCTAGGTGGAAGATGTCGCGGGTTTGGGTGGTGCTGCCAAGAAGAAGCCTTGGCGGGTTGCTTTCTGCATCTTGTAGATGTTACACACTGCAGCCACGGTACGCCGATGGTGGAGGGAATTAATGTGTAATGTGGTGGATGTTATGCCAATCAAGCGGATTGCTTTGACCTGGATAGTGTCGAGCTTCTTGAGTGTTGTTGGAGCTGCACTCATCCAGGAAAGTGGAGGGTATTCCATCACACTCCTTACTTGTGCCTTGTAGATGGTGGATAGGTTTTGGGGAGTCAGGAGTTGAGACATTCGCCGCAGAATATCTAGACTCTGACCTGTTCTTGTTGCCACTGTATTTATGTGGCTGTTCCAGTTAGGTTTCTGGTCAATGGTGACCCCCAGGATGTTGATGGTGGGGGATTAGGCGATGTTAATAACGTTGAATATCATGGGCAGGTGGTTAGCCTATTGCTTGTTGGAGATAGTCATTGCCAGGCACTTCTGTGCCGCGAATGATACTGCCACTTATCAGCCCAAGCCTGAACGTCGTCCAGGCCTTGTTGCATGCGGGCATGGACTGCTTCATTGTCTGAGGAGTTGTGAATGGCAATGAACACTGTGCCGTCATCTGCGAACATCTAGTGCTGCGAGAACTGGTTCTGTTAATAACACAGCCGAAGGGGTAGGAGTACATTCTGATGTATCACAGAATATAGCAGGTCACTGGGCAAGTTACACATTGTACAGAGCAGCTGAGAAATCCCCTGCAGTAAGTATGGGCGGGGTCAGTTTCACAAGACTGAGTGACTTCATTGTGCAGCCACCAGGCATCACCTTTGGAACTGTCAAAATGAAACCCAAATGTGTGTTATCCCGGAGCACACATTAATTGACCCGCCTGCTTCAACTGCTGCTGTTCTGACAGTCTGCACTCTCAAACACCAGGCTGATTACATTGAGAGTTTAAGAAGTGTTATCTAGTGCTTTATATGTGTTAATCTCATTCCTGTCTCTACCGCCCTGTTTGTATTTGTATCTGTTTGTCTTTCCTTGTCTCTGTCTCTCTTTGTATATCTGCTAATCTCAGTCGTTTTCTGTCTTTTGAGCCTCTTTTAATTTCCGTCTATCTCTCTTTTTACGTCACCCTTTGCTTTTTCTCTTCATTGCTGAAAGTCTTCATAGTATCTTACAGCACAGAATAAGACGATTAGAGTCATCGTGCCTGTGCCAGCTCTTTGAAAGAGCTCTCCAATTAGTCCCAATCCCCTGAACTTTCCCCATAGCCCTGCAATTTTCTCCCCTTCAATTACTCATCCAATTCCCTTTTGAATCTGCTTCCACCATCATTTTAGGCAGTGCATTCCAGATCACAATACTATGCTGCACAAGAAAAAACAATCTCTTCATCTACCTCTGGTTCTTCTGCCACTTGCCTTAATTGTCTCCTCTCTGTCCCTGCCTTATGTATCTCTTCTTTCCATTTTTCTCAACCTCGGTCTGGCTCGTGCACTCCTCTCCTTTCAAAATTCTCATCCCTGTTTTCAGATCCCTCCATGGCCTCTGCCCTCCCTATCTCTGTAATCTCCTTCAGCCCCACAAACCCCCCGAGATATCTGCGCTCCTCTAATTCAGCCCTCTTGAGCATCCCTGATTATAATCGCTCAACCTTTGGTGGTCGTGCCTTCTGTTGCCTACACCCTGAGCTCTGGAATTCCCTGGCTAAACCTGTCCGCCTCGCTACCTCACTTTCGTCCTTTAAGATGCTCCTTAAAACCTAACTCTCTGACAAAATGTTTGTCACTTGTCTTAACTTTCCTGATGTGGATCGGTGTCAAACTTTTAATCTTAAAATCCTCTTGTGCAGCGCCTTGGGACATTTTACTACGTTAAAGGCGCTATATAAATACAAGTTGTTGTTGTTTTATACCTTTCCAGCAGCCCATCTATAACTCTTTCTCTCTCTGTCTCTTTCTGTTTTCCTCGGACTATCTCCGGGTCACTGAGTATATCTCTACCTCTTTTTCTCCTTCTTTCTCCTTGCTTTTGTATCTCAGTCTTTCTGTACCATTCTGTTCCTTTTTATTTTGTAAATGTCTTTCTTTCCGCTACTAGTTTTAGCTTCCTTTCTATATCACATCTTTTCATCTGTCTGTGCCTTATATTCCATTTGACTCTCTCTCTCTCTCTTCTGTTCCCTCCTCTCCATCTCTCTGTGTGCCTTTCAGTCTGTGTTCCATCTCTGCATTTACCCTTTCTACCTTTCCCCCTCTCTTCTCTCTCCTTATCTTCATCTCTCTGTGTGCCTTTCTCTCGGTGTTCCATATCTGCATTTGCCCTCTGTACCTTTCTCTCTCTCTTCTCTCTCCTTATCTTCATCTCTCTGTGTGCCTTTCTCTCTCTGTTCCTTCTCTGCATTTACCCTTTCTACCTTTCCCCCTCTCTTCTCTCTCCTTATCTTCATCTCTCTGTGTGCCTTTCTCTCTGTGTTCCTTCTCTGCATTTACCCTTTCTACCTTTCCCCCTCTCTTCTCTCTCCTTATCTTCATCTCTCTGTGTGCCTTTCTCTCTGTGTTCCATCTCTGCATTTACCATTTCTACCTTTCCCCCTCTCTTCTCTCTCCTTATCTCCATCTCTCTGTGTGCCTTTCTCTCTGTGTTCCTTCTCTGCATTTACCCTTTCTACCTTTCCCCCTCTCTTCTGTCTCCTTATCTTCATCTCTCTGTGTGCCTTTCTCTCTGTGTTCCTTCTCTGCATTTACCCTTTCTACCTTTCCCCCTCTCTTCTCTCTCCTTATCTTCATCTCTCTGTGTGCCTTTCTCTCTGTGTTCTATCTCTGCATTTACCCTCTGTACCTTTCTCTCTCTCTTCTCTCTCCTTATCTCCATCTCTCTGTATGCCTTTCTCTCTGTGTTCTATCTCTGCATTTACCCTTTCTACCTTTCTCTCTCTCTTCTCTCTCCTTATCTTCATCTCTCTGTGTGCCTTTCTCTCTGTGTTCCATCTCTGCATTTACCCTCTGTACCTTTCCCCCTCTCTTCTCTCTCCTTATGTCCATCTCTCTGTATGCCTTTCTCTCTGTGTTCCATCTCTGCATTTACCCTTTCTACCTTTCTCTCTGTCTCTTATGTCTCCTTATCTGCAACACTCTGTGTGTCTTTTTTCTCTGTGTCCCATCTCTGCATTTACCCTCTGTACCTTTCTCTCTCTTCTGTCTACTTATCTTCATTTCTCTGTGTACCTTTATCTCTGTGTTCCATCTCTGCATTTACCCTTTCTGCCTTTCTCTCACTCTCTCTCTCTCCTGTCTCCATTTCTCTCTTTCTATCTGTCTCTCTCTCTCTCACTGTGCTGTCTCTCCATTTCTCCATGTGTGTCTTTCTCTCTTTCTTCTGTATTCCCTTTTCTTCATCTCTCTTTCTTCTCGTCTGTTTCTCTCACTCTCTGGTCTGTGTCTCCTTTTCGCCCTTTGTGCCTTTCTCTCTCTTCTGTCTCTCATTTTCACATCTAATTCTCTCTCGCTTTGTCTCTCTCTCTCTGTTCTGTCTCTCCATTTCTCCTTTTGAACATTTCTCTCTCTCTCTCTGTCCATCCATTTCTCCCTTTGAACATTTCTCTCTCTCTCCCCTTTTTATTCACATTTCTGTCACAATTTCTCCCTTCGACTTCTTGACTTCTTTCTATATTTGAATTTACAATTAACTTTAATTATTTGTTCACAGACTATGTGATAGCATTACTAATTATTGTATATTATTGGAGCATAATCTTTTATACAATTAAGAAATAAAACGTTAACAGTGTAATTAGAAAACTGTATATCAATCTAAAGACACGGTTTCCATCTGTTCAGACACATATAAAGTAGTTATATTATTAAAACATTGACCTACATAGCCATCTCCTTACTTCACAAGTAATTTATTGTCTAAAGGGCTTGAGATGTGTTAATATAAAAGGCACTGTACAAATTACTTCTTAATTAATGACATTGTACTTTTGTAGACCAAAAAATATCCGCCTTTTTTTAATGTTAACTTTTGCCGCCATTCTCCTGCGCAGATTCTTTCTGTGTTTCCAGTTCTCTTTGATTGACTTATTCTGTTCACATGTTTCTGTTTCCCTCTCTCTTTGTAACTTTCCCTGTGTCTCTCTCACTTTCTGCCTATCTTTCCCTCTGACCCTCTCAGCTTCCTTCCCAATTTGTTTATCTATTTCTCTCAACTTTCTCTCTCTTACGAATTCCCTCTCAATCTGTGTTATTCTTGTTCTGTCTCTCTCTTTTAACGTATACGTGCTCCTTTCCTATTTGTGCTTCTTTTTCTCCGTGGATTTCTTTCTCACATTTTCTCTTGCTATTTTTTTCCATCTCTCCTCTTTTGTTTTCTATTTATCTTTCTGCCTTCAGTATGTTTCTGTCTTTCTTCCTTACTCTTATTTCTGTGTATTTTGTTTTTTTCTGATTGCCTGTACCCGTATTTTCATGTAGATATCCTAATCTCTGCCTCTTTATATCTTTCTAACGTTACCGTGTTAACTGTCCCTTTCTGTCTGCCCATTTACGCTTTTTAATCACTTTCACTTTCTCATTATCTCCATATTCCTTTCTATTGCTCTCTTCCCTACTTCTTTCTGCCTTGTTTGTTTTTTCTCTCTGTTCATGGCTCTCATTGTTTATTGTCTGTTTATCTCTCTGTGTAACCGCCTCTATCTATTATCTATCGATAATCTATCGATCTTTCATCTGTCACCTATCTGTCAACTATCGATCAACTATCTATCAACTAACTTTCTATCGATCTATTTATCTATCTATCGACCTATTTTTTAACCTATCATCTACCATCTCTCTCTCTCTCTCTCTCTCTACCATCTGTCTGTCTTTATATCAATCTCTCTCCATTTATGAGGTCTTCTCCCATTCTGACCCGGCCCACAGCAGAGACTGTGATTGGCGGGTTTGCCCATTTTGCTTTCGGTGCGGGGCGGCCATTTATTTGAAGTCCAGCTGAGTTCTTTAGTGTGGCCATTTTGAGCAACAATTCATGTGTCGTCTGCAGAGCGAGTCCCGCCTTAATAGGTCAGATCATCACTAAAATATAATATCATAAACAGTTTCAAAATCATTTCATTGCACCGTGCTGCTAATATAAAAAGTACTTTCGGCCTTTTGGGGAGTGAAGTGAATTGAGTATGAAATGGCAAACGTTCTCGTGATTGAAAGCGTTCTGCTCTTTCTGTGATTTAACTAATTTAACAAATAGATTCAGTTGGCATTTCACTGCGTTCTTCAGCTCCTCTCTGAATTTAATCTGGGTCACAGCGTAAACACACGTATTTGTGCAGGAACTCAGAACTTGAAGCATAATTGATGTAGATTCTGTGATATAAAGAGGGAAACTGGCGGAGTAAGAATAAATATTTAAAATCCGTTGATAAATGCAAAATACAACCAGAGTCATCCATAACAATATAAAACTGCCATTTATATTGAAGAGTAAAACAATGGATTTCCTTCGATTCTCCATCTCTGGGTCCTTGTGATTCTCTCCATTGCTGCGGCCCCGGAGTTCCCTGCGGACTCTATTGGCCGATAAAATACGTCTGACCGTCAGAACATTGAGCAGCAAAATCAGAGAGAACGGGACACAAGGAGTTAAAATGCGGTGGAACATGTCAAATGCGATCCATGCGGGGAAAGTCAAGAAACTCGGTTTAGTGACGCAATACCACGGAACATTATCAATTACATAGTAAGAATCATAGCTGAAGTACCAGGGGACAGACTCTAAACAGCCCAGCACACTCACTGTTCCGATAACCACAGCCGCCGTTTTTTTCGGTGCAATATTTTGTTTTCAGCTTCTCACAACAAATGCCCACAAATCGATCAAAGGTGAAAGCGGCTGTGAGGCAGACAGAAATCTCTGTGCTTGCAAAACCCAAGAAGGCAATAAAACTACACACGGGAGTAATTCTCAGGTTAGAAAAAGGGCAATAAATCGGAACAATCCGACTCAATATGGGATCAATTATTAGACCTGGAGCCAAATAAGCAGTTTGACAGGATTTGGGGTGAAATTTCCAGCTTTGATGATGCATCGAACGGTGGAAACTGATTCTTGGACCTTGGCATCGCTTTCGGGCAGAGAAATGTTTGAAACACAATTATCAATCATGAATAGGGAACTTGATATAGAAATTGATTAACGTGAGCACCGGATCCACAGGAGGGGCCGAGTGAAGGCGCAATACCGGTGTGGAAGGCAGAAGAGGGTTTACGGAGCCGTGATTGAAAGGGTTAAATCTGGATGTGCTCTCTACACAGAGGAGAAATAGAGTTAAGGCCAAGAATGTTAAAGGAAATCTAATTTATTGATCCCAGTAATGGACCTAAATTAATGCATTCAACATGTAATTTCCGTGGTTGATGGTGTCAGGGAACAGCTCGTTGTGGACAGAATGTGTTCTATAAATGTACTTTGCACATTCAATTAAGATTACATTAAGTATATTAATTAAATCAGCCTCGTTTATTATTGAATTAAGTTGACACTGAGTTTTTAAAATACGGTATCCTTATAATATATTATGATCAAGAAATTCCTGATTCTATTCTTTAAATAACTTTCAATTATGTTTATTTATTCAGTGACAGTCAGTGAATCCATCCACATTGAAGCAGAGAAGATGATGTGGAAGATTCAGTAGCAAACTCAGTTCAGTCGCCAGACCTCTGAAGCGGCGTCAGATACACAAACAGTGAAATAACATTTCACAACAGTGATAAACAATACACACATTAAAATCCCAGTTAAACTGAACCATATTATTGGGAAGGGAGGAAATTGCGCTGCCTCCTTGTAACACTGAGACCTTCAGCTATCTCATTTACAATCACTGAAAACACATTCATTAAAAATATTCCAGGACAGGTTAGTTCCAACACATGACACTGTTAACAGCTCCTGGTAGTCTGATACCTGCTCTTAGCCCAGACACCGGATTCTAGTACATTCAGTGCAGAGAGTAATTCATTAACAATGCTAGGGTTGGATCAATTAAGATCGTTACACATATAATGCAGCTGCTGCAAGACCGAAACATGGAAACATAGAATAGAAACATAGAAAAATAGGAGCAGGAGTAGTCCATTCGGCCCTTCGAGCCAGCTCCGCCATTCAATATGATCATGGCTGATCCTCTAGCTCAATACCATATTCCCGCTATCTCCCCATGTCCTCGATGTCTTTTGTATCCAGAAATATCTCATGCTAAAATATATACAATGACTTGGCATCCACAGCCTTCTGTGGCAGAGAATTCCAGAGGATCACCATCCTCTGAGTGAAATAAATTCTCCTCATCTCAGCCCCGTAAACTGAGACTGTGATCTCTCGTTCAAGACACCCCCAGCAAGGGAAAACATCCTCCCTGGATCTAGTCTGTCTAGCCCTGTCAGAATTGTATACGTTTCAATGAGATCCCCTCTCATTCTTCTAAACTCTAGTGAATACAGGCCTAGTTGACCCAATCTCTCCTCATACGACAGTCATGCCATCCCGGAAATCAGTCTGGAGAATCTTCGTTGCGCTCGCTCAATGGCAAGTATATCCTTTCTTAGGTAAGGAGACCAAAACTGCACAGTACTCCAGGTGTTGTCTCATCAAGGCCCTGTATAACTGTAGTAAGACATCCTTGCTCCTGTACTCAAATCCTCTTGCAATGAAGGCTGACCTACCATTTGCCTTCCCAACTGCCTGCTGCACCTGCATGCTTTCTTTAAGTGATTGGTGTACAAGGACACCCACGTCCCATGTACATCAACATTCCCCAATCTATCATCATTTAAATGATAATCTGCTTTTCTGTTTTACCTACCGAAGTGGATAACTTCACATTTCTCCACGTTATACTGCATCTGCCATGTATTTTCCCACTCGCTCAACTTGTCTAAATCGCCTTTGAAGCCTCTTTTCATCCTCCTCACAACTCACAATCCCACCTAGTTTCGTGTCGTCAGCAAACTTGGAAATATTACATTTAGTTCCCTCATCCAAAACATTGATATATATTGTGAATAGCTGGGGCCCAAGCACTGATCCCTGCGGTACCCCACTACTCACCACCTGCCACCCTGAAAAGGACCCATTTTTTCCTACTCACGTTTTCCTGTCTGTTAACCAATTTTCAATCCATGCCAGTATATTACCCCCAATCCCATGTGCTTTAATTTTCAAAACTATCCTCTTATGTGGGACTTTATCAAAGGCCTTCTGAAAATCCAAATACACCACATCCACTGGTTCTCCCTTATCTATTCTACCAGTTACTTCCTCAAACATTTCTATAATAGGTTTGTCAAACATGATTTCCCTTTCATAAATCCAGGTTGACTTTATCTAATCCCGTTGATATTTTCTAAGTGTCCTCTTATCACATTCTTTATAATAGACACCAGCATTTTCCCTACTACTGATGTTAGGCTAACCGTTCTGTAGTTCCCTGTTTTCCCTCTCCCTACTTTTTTAAATAGTGGGGTTACATTTGCCATCCTCCAATCTGCAGGAACTGTTTCATAATCTATAGAATTTTGGAAGTTGACAACCAATGCATCCACTATTTCCATGGCTACCCCTTTTAGTACTCTGGGATGCATATTATCAGGCCCTGGGGATTTATCAGCTTTCAGTCCCATTAATTTCAACAGCACAATTTTTTTACCAATACTAATTTCCTTTAATCGCTCCTTCTCACTCGACCCATGGTTTCCTAACATTTCTGGGAATCTATTTGTGTCCTCTTCCGTGAAGACAGAAGCAATGTATTTGTTTAATTGCTCAGCCGTTTCCTTGTTCCCCATTACAAATTCTTCCATTTCTACTGAAAGGGACCTACATTTGTCTTCACTACTCTTTTTATTTTTACAAACGTGTAGGAGCTTTAACAATCCGCTTTTATGTTCCTTGCAAGTTTACACTTCTACTCTAATTTTCCCTCCTAAATCAATGTTTTGGTCCTTTTTTGTTGAACTCTTAACTGCTCCCAATTCGCACATCTCCTATTTGTCCCGGTAAGCAACCATATGGCAGTTGACGTCTAACTATTGATTACCAGAAATTGAACCCTATCAGCCCAACTTGTACCTCTGTTGTCCTGGAGACGCCCATTCTCACCTCACAGAAACCCATCCGGTCAAAGTTATTTTTTTAGCCAGATATCGCAAATGGGTTTGGGAGCGTCCGTGTGAGGAAGGAAGCCCGATATAAGTATGCATTCACCTTCGCAGACCAGAGCTATACCTGGAATTCTTTGCCACAAGGCCTTCTTAGTGCTCCCACTATTTTCCATAAAAGAATTGATGCTACCATTGAATCTGAATCCGCGCCCCAGTGTCTAATAAATTATGGAGACGATTTATTGTTCGCAACCACAGCTAGGATAAAAATGAGAAGTCGCACAACACCAGGTTATAGTCCAACAGATTTATTTAATTTTACAAGCTTTCGGAGCTGTTCGCTCCTTCCTCAGGTAGAGTAGCTGTGAGAGAATCTCCCAGAATTCACAATATAAGCACAGAAAAAATCTATTCAAATCTTTCCCTACATCAAAGACACACTAAGAGCACAGCCAAGACAATGAGATGTGTCCCAGGGGGTCCAACGTGTCAAAACACCTGCTGGCTGCATATCCTGTCAATTTGTGTTGGTTCTTGTGTTAGTCTTTTTAAAAAAAAAAACCTGGAAAGACCGGCCATGATGTCAAGTCACGTTCTGTATCGTGACATGAACCCGATATCGCGATTGAGGCCATCCTCATGAGTGCGGAACTTGGCTATCAGTTTCTGCTCTATGATTTTGCGCTGTCGTGTATCCCGAAGGACGCCTTGGAGAACGCTTACCCGCAGATCCGAGGCTGAATGCCCCTGACTGCTCAAGTGTTCCCCGACTGGGAGGCAACCCTCCTGCCTGGCGATTGTTGCGCGGTGTCCGTTCATACGTTGTCTCAGTGTCTGCATGGTCTCGCCGATGTACCATGCTCTGGAGCATCCTTTACTGCAACGTATCAGGTAGACAACGTTGGCCGAGTCACATGAGTATGTACCGTGTACCTGGTGGGTAGTGTCCTCACGTGTGATGATGGTATCTGTGTCCATGATTTGGCATGTCTTGCAGAGGTTGCCGTGGCAGGGTTGTGTGGTGTCGTGGTTGCTGTTCTCCTGAAAGATGGGTAATCAGCTGCGAACGATGGTACTTCTGAGGTTAGGCGGCTGCTTGAAGGCGAGTAGTGGAGGCATGGGGATGGCCTTAGCAAGGTGTTCGTCGTCATCGATGACATGTTGAAGGCTGCGAAGAACATGGCATAGTTTTTCCGCTCCGGGGAAGTACTGGGTTGTGTCCCGTGTTCGTCTTCTGAGGAGGTCTATGCGGTTTTTCGCTGTGGCCCGTCGGAACTGTCGATCGAGGAGTCGAGCGTCATATCCCGTTCTTACGGATAGGATAGACCATGGTCTGACTGTGTCTATGCTATTAACGTCATGTTGTCCCTCCCACTGTATTGTAAATCTAACTATGGAACATCCGACGATAAAATGTTAGTGCATGGCCCCTATTTGTCCGCAAGAAGGTTTCCAGGTGTCCGCCAAAAAGGGGCTTAAACGGAAGCTGGAACTTAATTTCAGTGATCGGAGGCAGAATGGTGCTGCCACCCAGTGACTCCGTTCGAAACTGCCGCTATAAAGAGCACAGCTTCATACAGAAAAAAAAAACGATGTTGTGTTACAGGTTGTCCGTGAAAATTTTTTAACACGGGACGGGGGCCTCTGAAACAAAATAGTTTGAGAACACTGCGTTATCATTCTCTGATTCTATGATTGAATAATGTACAATTACGGTAGAGGGTATAATATGAGGATAATGAGACCGGCCACAATGCAGCTTCAGAGCAATGAGCTCTGCAAAGTCTTACTTTGAAATTACAAGTCACACATTCAAAACTAATTTGGTGAAAATATATTAATATTGTTGACTTGAAGTATTTCGTGAAAACTTGTCATTATTGTTTATCAATATAAAAACCGGGATTGGATGGCTGGAAGCTGTATGACAGGATGGTTGTTTCGCTGTGGGTGCCTGCAAAGATCATGAGTGGCTCAGCCGTCAGCGGCTCGTTGGTCGAGGGGTTCGACTCTCACTTTCAGGGTTTTATTGATATGCGAGAGGACCCGGATTGGAATCCCGGACGAGCTTTGCTGTGTAACAGTTTTTAGTCAATTATCATCAATTGGATTCTCACATCTTTTCAGCGTTGGAAATGGGAGGTGTCATTATATCCAGATCGCATTTGAGCAGCAGAGTATTTGTCGATTCAACACACGTGGAGAAAAGAAAGTCGGGATACAGCAGGGATCGTCCGGGTTTTGATCCACGATCCTCTAGAATTTCAAAGGTGAATTTAATAAATAAACCCCAAACTATCTCCTTCTCCATTATTTCCAAATATGATCCGACTACATTCTTGTGATTCCCAGGTTTTTCCCCACTCTCCCATCACATCCAGTAGAAGCATTCGGCGGAAATTGCATTCTGACAGCTGGGCACCCGATTATAGACAAACGACATTGTCACCACTAGCCTGGACCTCTCGATGGTCATAAATCGGAGGCAATTAAAGAGACAGATTAATGTTATGTTACTTAAGTCTCGGTCAGGTGGGCAAAACTTCCGCGGTCGGACTTGAACCCGCAATCTTATGATAACATCACCACTACCAAGAAAGAACGAAGGAAGGAAAGAAGAAAAGAAGGAAAGACTGAAGGACGTGAAGAAGGAAATAAGAAAATAAGCACATAACCAAGGACAGAACGAAGCAAATGAAGAAAGAAAGTATTTCCATTTATATACCGCCTGTGAAGATCTCAGGCTGCCCCAACACGCTTTACAGCCAATGAAGTAAAGTCGCTGTTGTAACGGAGAAAGACGCGGCCAAATGACGCACAGCAATGGATCACCGACATTAATGACAAGATTATCCGACTGCGGCTGTTGGTTCAGTGATATTGTTGGCCGGGACATCGGGACATCTCACCTGTTCTTCTTCGAATGAAAGAAGTGGGATCTTACAGGTCCATCTGGAAGGCAGACAGGGATCTCGATTTAACGTCTCCTCTGACTGAAGTGTCAGCCTTGATAATCATAGAATCGACGAATCATAGAATAATGGACGGAAACAGCAGACTAGGAGGCCATTCGGCCAGGGTGCCTGTGCTAGCTCTTTTTGATCTATTCAATTAGTCCCACTCCCCCGCTCTTTCCCCATAGTCTGAAAATGTTCCCATTTCAAGTATTTATCGAATTTCCTTCTGAAATTAGCATTGAATCTGCTTGCACCACCTTTTCAGGCAATACATTCCAGATCACAACAACTCGCGGCTCATTGATGTTTTTCCTAATGTCGCCTCTGGTTCTTTTGGCCATTATCTGAAATCTGCGCACTCTGGTTACCGACCCTTCTGCCACGGGAAAAAGTTTATCATTTTTTACTCTAGCAAAATCTTTCATTATTTTAAACACATCTATCAAATCTGCATTTAACCTTCTCTACTTTAAGGAGAACAACCTCAGTGTCTCCAGCCTCCCCACGTAACTGAATAATTTCATTCCTGTGACCATGCCAGCAATTCTCCTCTGCATCCTGCCTTCCCTAAAATGTGGTGCCCAGAATTGAACACAATTGGTCCGAAACAATGTTTTCAAAATGTTTAGCGTAACCTCCTTGCTTTTGTACTCTGTGCCTTGTTTATAAAGCCAAGGACCGCGTGTGCCTTTCCAGCAGCCTTCTTCACTGGTCCTACCACATTGAAAGACTCGTGTGCCTGCACCCCAGGATTCTCTGCTCCTGCACCTCCTTTACAATGACACCATTTAGTTTATATTGCCTTCCTCATTCTTCCTACAAAAATTAAACAGTTCACACTTCTTTTCGTTAATTTTATCTTCTACGTGTCTGTCCCTTTCACCCGTCTGACCTTTTCATCTTGAAGTTATCCTCTTCACTGCTTACTACCTTTCTGAGTTCTGCATCTGCTGCAAACGTGGGAATGATGCCTTGGATGCCAAAAATCGAGTTCGTTAACATATATCGAAAAGAGCAGTGATCCCAACATCTATCGCTGCGGTACACCACTGTATACTCCCTCCAGTCTGATTAAAATAACTTTCATCGTTACTCTGCTTTCCGTTCCTTAGCTAATTTCATCGCCATGCTGCCCCTTTGACCCATCGGATTTACTTCTGCAAACATGTCTATTATGTGCTACTTTACCAAACGCATTTTCTAAGTCCAGTTACACAACATGGACCACATTATTCTCATTAAACGTCTCAATTCTTTAATCAAATATCATGAGCTTTTATTAATGTGCTTAATTTTCTGAAGCTGACAAACTCAAGTCCTTTGTGATTTAGACGTGAAAGTGCTAGCAACTGACCCAAGGCTGTGAACAAAGGACAATTGAACACCTCACTCTGCGGATCTGTCATTCAAGAGATGACACTAAGGAGCAGTCCAGGAGGATCTCAAATTGTCCCTCCGTCTATTTATTTATCCTTAGCTTCTCAATCCATCCAGTTCTTTCTATGACTGAAATTTCTACATATAGAGCGCGGACCATTGGAGTCTGTCAAATCCCACCAGATCACCCATTGAGAAACCAGGAATCATGGTTCTAGAACACGTCATTGCAGGTTGTTTATTCTACTGCACACGGCGCTGATCAGTTACAGCAGGAGAATCAATGAACTTCAAAACACTCCACTTCACGGGGGGCTATTGTTGCGTCGTGTACAGCATCTGCTGAATGAGAGAATCGACTGTTGTGAAGCTTCGGTTACTAAGCAGAGGATTGCTAATCTATTATCAGTTGTCCCAAAACCACCTCCATCAGTTTGTGCATTTTTAGATCATCACCTCGGGTTAGCTTTAATGGAGGTGATTATTGTCAAAGATTCAGTACAATTATGGAACAGTTTATTTTACAGCATTGACATTGGATAAAGTATAAGGCTTGTCAAATGTTATCAACTTAATAGTAAAACAACCCTATTGATAAGGAGTTTGAGGTAATCTGGATTAGACTGTGTTTGTATCAGTGACTAGGGAGAAAGTGCATTGGACTGAATATGATCCGGGCTGAGTTCTGCTGCTGGGAGTCTTTATTTCATCCTATCGTTTAAATATTTTAATAATTAGATTAAAGGGACACTTCACCCCTTTCTTTAACTGCTCTCTGAATTTAGTCTGGGTCACAGCATAAATAAAGGTGTTGGTGCAGCAACTCAAGAGCTGGAGCATGAATCCTATTTCTCGAATGAATTCATGCATACGTACAGCCTTATACCCTAAATACCACATCCGTCTCCACACAGAATAAATGAGAAACACCGCCCATAACAAGATGAAATTCCCTGATATAATAAACAGTAAAATCATTGATTTCCTTCGGATCTCCATCTCTGGGTCAACAAATCTCTCCCCATTGCTGTGAGCTCGGAGTCCCCTGCGGGCTCTGCTGGTCACTAAAATGTGCCTGACAGTTAAAGCATTGAGCAGCAGGATCAGAAGGAATGGGACAAAGGGGTTCAAAATATAATGAAGAAATTCAATTACTATCCATAACTGTGAGAAAAGTCTACTGCTTGGTATTAAACAAAACCAGGGGTAGTTAATGAGAAGATATTTACCCGTATACAGAAAGTACCAGTAAATGTTCTTTAAACTGAACAAAACTGTTACTGTTCCAAGAACCACAGCCGCCGTTTTCTCGGTGCAATATTTAGGTTTCAGTTTCTGGCAATAAATGGCCACAAATCGATCAAAGGTGAAAGTGACGGTGAACCAGACAGAACAGTCTGTGGCTGCATAAAGCAGGACGGCGTGAATGTTACACACGGGGATATGCTTAAGGAACATAAACTGTTTGATTAAGAAAGGGAAGATAGATTATGAAAGTAAATTAGCAAAAAATATAAAAACAGATAGTAAGAGTTTTTATCGTTATATAAAAAGAAAAAGGGTGGCTAAAGTAAATGTTGGTCCCTTAGAGGATGAGACCGGGAAGTTAATGGTGGGAAATATGGAGATGGCAAAAACACTGAATGAATATTTTGTATCAGTCTTTACAGTAGAGGACACTAAGAATATCCCAACACTGGACAAACAGGGGGCTATAGGGGGAGAGGAGCTAAACACGATCAAAATCACTAAGGAAGTGGTACTCGGTAAATTAATGGGACTCAAGGCGGATAAATCACCTGGACCTGATGGCTTACATCCTAGAGTCTTGAAGGAAGTGGCGGTAGGGATTGTAGATGCATTGGTAATAATTTTTCAAAACTCCCTGGACTAAGGTCCCGGCAGACTGGAAAACTGCTAATGTAACACCCTTATTTAAAAAGGGCAGTAGACAGAAGGCTGGTAACTATAGACCGGTTAGCCTAACATCTGTGGTAGGTAAAATTTTGGAGTCCATTATTAAGGAAACAGTAACAGGACATTTGGATAATCATAATTTAATAGGACAAAGTCAGCATGGTTTTACGAAGGGGAAGTCATGTTTGACAAATTTGCTGGAGTTCTTTGAGGAAGTAACATATAGAGTGGATAAAGGGGAACCAGTAGACGTAGTGTATTTAGACTTCCAAAAGGCATTTGACAAGGTGCCACACAAAAGATTATTGCTTAAGGTAAAAAATCACGGGATTGGGGGTAATATTCTGGCATGGATAGAGGATTGGCTATCTAACAGAAAGCAAAGAGTTGGGATAAATGGTTCATTCTCAGACTGGCAATCAGTAACTAGTGGTGTTCCACAGGGGTCAGTGCTGGGTCCCCAACTCTTTACAATCTATATTAACGATTTGGAGGAAGGGACCAAGTGTAACATATCAAAATTTGCAGATGATACTAAGATGGGAGGGAAAGTAGTGAGTGAGGAGGACATAAAAAACCTGCAAGGAGACATAGACAGGCTAAGTAAGTGGGCAGAGATTTGGCAGATGGAATACAACACTGGAAAGTGTGAGGTGATGCACTTTGGCAGGAAAAATCCTAGAGCAATTTATTATCTTAATGGCAAGAAACTGGAGAGTACTGAAGTGCAAAGGGATCTGGGGGTCCTGGTGCACGAAACTCAAAAGGTTAGTATGCAGGTGCAGCAAGGCAAATGGAATGTTGGCTTTCATTGCTAGGGGGATAGAATATAAAAATATGGAGGTATTGCTTCAGTTGGACAAGGTACATAGATACATAGATACATAGAAGATAGGAGCAGGAGTAGGCCATCCGGCCCTTCGAGCCTGCTCCGCCATTTAATGAGATCATGGCTGATCCTCCAATTCAGTATCCCGTCCCCGCCTTCTCTCCGTAACCCTTAACCCCTTTTGCCTGTAGAAATATATCTAATTCCCTCTTAAATATATTTAATGAGCTGGCGTACACTGCCCTCTGTGGCAATGAGTTCCACAGGTTCACCACCCTCTGAGTGAAGAAATTCCCCCTCATTTCTGTCCTAAATGGTTTAGCCGTTATCCTTAAATTATGTCCTCTAGTTCTGTTCTCACCCGCCAAGGGAAACATTCCTTCTGCATCTAGTCTGTCTAGACCTGTCAGAATTTTATACACTTCTATGAGGTCCCCTCTCAATCTTCTAAACTCCAGTGTGTACATCCCTAAACTACATAGTCTCTCCTCATAGGTCAATCCCGCCATTCCTGGTATCAGCCTGGTGAATCGCCGCTGCACCCCCTCCATGGCAAGAACATCGTTCCTCAGATGAGGCGACCAAAACTGTACACAGTACTCGAGGTGTGGTCTCACCAGTGCCCTGTACAGCTGCAGCAAGGTATCCCTGTTCCTGTATTCCAACCCTTTTGCTATGAAGGCCAGCATACCGTTTGCCTTCTTGATCGCCTGTTGCACCTGCATGCTCGCCTTCAGTGACTGGTGTACAAGAACACCCAGGTCTCTCTGTACTTCCCCCTCTCCCAATTTATTGCCATTTAAATAATAATTTGCCCTCCCGTTCCTGCACCCAAGGTGGATAACTTCGCACTTGTCCACATTATAGTGCATCTGCCATTTATCCGCCCAATCACCCAGTCTGTCCAAATCGCTCTGGAGCTTCCTGGTCTCCTCCTCTGAGCCCACCCCCCCTCCTAGTTTAGTGTCGTCTGCAAATTTGGAAATGCTGCATCCGACTCCCTGATCCAGGTCATTAATGTAAATTGTGAACAGCTGGGGACCCAGGACAGATCCCTGTGGTACCCCACTTGTTACTGCCTGCCATTCAGAAAATGAGCCGTTTATTCCAACTCTCTGTTTTCTATCTGACAGCCAGTTCTCTATCCACGTCAATACTTTCCCCTTTATCCCATGAGCTTCAATTTTCCCTGCTAATCTTTTATGTGGGACCTTATCGAAGGCCTTTTGGAAGTCCAGGTACACCACATCTACTGGCTCTCCCCCATCTATTTTACCAGTTACTCCCTCAAAAAATTCCAATAGATTAGTCAAGCACGATTTACCCTTTGTAAATCCATGTTGACTCTGTCCTATCCTGTCCCCATTTGCTAAGTGCTCCGCTATTTCATCCTTAATGATGCACTCCAGCATTTTGCCCACAACTGATGTAAGGCTTACAGGTCTGTAATTACCTGCTTTTTCCCTACCCCCCTTTTTGAATAGTGGGGTAACGTTAGCTACCCTCCAATCCATGGGCACTGTTCCCGAGTCTAATGAATTCTGAAAAATCATACTTAGTGCATGCGCTATCTCTAGGGCCACCTCCTTCAGCACCCTAGGATGCATGTTATCAGGCCCTGGGGATTTGTCCGCCTTCAATCCCTTTAGCTTCCTTAACACCATATCCTTAGAGATATTGACTTGCGTCAGTTCCTCCTTTGCAAATGTCCCTATTTTTCCCGATATCCCAGGGAGGTTTTTTGTGTCTTCCTTCGTAAAGACTGACCCAAAGTATGCATTTAGTTGGTCTGCCATTTCTTTATTTCCCGTTATATATTCCCCCGTATCTGACTGCAATGGGCCAACTTTGGTTTTCACCAGTCTTTTCCTCTTGATATACTTATAAAAGCTTTTGGAGTTAGTTTTTATATTTTCCGCCAGCTTGCTTTCGTAAGCTATTTTGCCCCTCTTGATTAAGCCTTTGGTATTGGATGAGACCGCACCTGGAATACTGCATACAGTTTTGGTGTTCTTACTTAAGGAAAGACATCCTTGCTCTCGAGGCAGTGCAAAAAAGGTTCACTCGGTTAATCCCGGGGATGAGGGGGTGGTCATATGAGGAGAGGTTGTGTAGATTGGGACTCTACTCATTGGAGTTCAGAAGAATGAGAGGCGATCTTATTGAAACATATAAGATTGTGAAGGGGTTGGATCGGGTGGATGCGGGGAGGATGTTCCCGATGACGGGTGAGACTAGAACTAGGGGACATAGTTTTAGAATAAAGGGCTGCTCTTTCAAAACTGAGATGAGGAGGAACTACTTCACTCAGAGGATGGTAGGTCCATGGAATATGCTGCCACAAAAAGCTGTAGAAGCTACATCATTAAATAAATTTAAAACAGAAATAGACAGTTTCCTAGAAGTAAAGGGCATTAAGGGTTACGGGGAGCGGGCAGGAATTTGGACATGAGTCTAGGTTCGGATCGGTCATGGCCCTGTGGGTAGTGGAGCGGGCCCAGGGACCGTGTAGCCTGATTCTGCTCCTATTTCGTGTGTGCAATTCTGTTAGATGCAGGAGATGGTTCTGTGATAGTAGATAGTAGATTGGCGGTTAGGATCAGATCAGCCATGATCTTATTGAATGCCGGAGCAGGCTCGAGGGGCCGATTGGCCTACTCCTGCTCCTATTTCTTATGTTCTTATGTTCTTATGGAGCCAATACACAACGGGAATCTGCCTCAATATCAGATCGAAGATAACGACCAGTAGATCCGAAGCTGCCATGACCACCAGATACCGACTGACACATTTGGAGAGACCGCAGTTACCCCGAGACAGTATCACAATCGTCACTAAGTTCGCTGCAATAAATAGAAATAAACAGTGAAGTTATACATCAGGCTGGAGGCAAAAGAAGCAGTTTAGTTGAGTCAGAAGAGAAATGTGCAGATTGTTTCACTGCATCTAGTGTCAGATTTTAAACATTGTACCAGACCAGGGCTTCCACTGGACCCTGCGTGCCCAATTAAATAATCATTGATCAATCGGGAAATGTATAAAGAAATATATAAAGAAAAGAGCATGAAAAAGGCCAGGCTTGTTATAAGTCACATTACAGCCAATAATTAAGACCGGGTCCCCTTCCGGCGGTAAACCCTCCCCTGTTCTAACAGGAATCAACAACAGGAGAGAAGGTCTTCAGTCCTGTGCTGAGTTGACAGGTCCGCTGGTGCAATTTGATGTTTGCTGCTCCCATGGTCCTATTTGGATCAGTTACCTGAGTTAGCGAGGAGATAGGTCAGCTCAAGTTCCTGCTGTATTATCAGAGACGCGGGGAATGCACTAAACACCAGTGATCGTTGGATTGCAGGACGTACAAAGTAAGAATAACGGTTACAAAAGGTTTCTGAATTGATAGCTGGATAGAGAGACTCAGCGGGAACACCGACAACAGCGAGGAGCGGATAGTAAATCTTTTCTGCAGAATACAGTGCATCAAGTATCTTTCGTTCCAATGTTTGACATCTTTCCATTAGTACGGTGTCACTGAGAACCGGTAATCCCAGTTTGTGCTGGAGTCAATGCTTCAAAGACACTGAGATAAGACAGGGAAACATCCCCTTATTTATAGCAGAGAACAGTCCTCAAGTGAGAAGGTTCAGGTCAGTGGAGACTGATATTAATCACAGTCAGTGAACAAACAGGTCCAGTTAAACACTGCAGCCCAATAATATTACATAATGAAACCCATTGAACCAAAAAATGCACAGAGCTCAGAATATTGTTTGAACACCTATCGGGAAGAATAGAAGATTTTAGACCCGCAGTCTGCAAGTGCTGATGTGAAGTGAGAGCAGCTTCATTCACAGATTGCAGATTATTTCTGTCCTCCCGCTTAACGCTGTAATTTCACATGAATTATTCCACTCCTCATTTCACTAAGTAAATCAACAACATACAAATTTCAGCTAGAACGCATTACACGTTGAACTCCAAAGCAACATTTAATCCCATAACAAGAAAGTTTACCAAACTGGAACGGGGACGAGGTGATCAGGGGGAGAGAGCAGGACGGGCTGGGATAGCGCTGGGTCCACCCGCTCCGCCACCTCCAGCAGACCGTTCCCCAGGCGCCTCAACTTATCAAATACTGTGATCGGCCCACAGCCCAGTGGGAGCATCCTGAGCACAGGAAGAGGCCCCGTTCAAACAGGGGTAACTTTATCAGCATAGACATTTCTGCACACGATGTTGTGGGTAGAAATTGCTATTTCTGGATTCTGTACTGTGAATTTTACATTAACCATATACTTGTACTAGTGAACTTGTAACTTCCTTAAGATTTTTAAACTTCCTAGTTTCAGTTCACTTCCATGGAGACTAGATTTAAGTTGCTAATCCGAAAGGCTCTAATTTTCATAACAGCTGGTCCAGATCATACTCAGTTACAGTGCTATGGGAAAAGAGCAGGGGGTTGGGCCTAACTGGATAGCTCTACCAAAGAGCCGGAACAGGCACGATGGGGCGAACAGCCTCACTCAGTTTTATCTGATTCAATGATTCTATTGTTGCAAACAAAGTGCAGCAGAATATTTTAAATCAGCTAAAAACTTTACAAAGTGACATGGCGGAAAATGAAAACTGAAGACCTGATATTAGGTGAATGTTTGAAAGGACCGTTTTGTTGATTGGTCAATTTCAACGTTGGAATAGACGCTGATGTTACAATACGGAAGTGATAAGTTTCAGGCTGACATCAAATCATCAGCATTCATTGTAAGATCACAGTGTAAAACAAACAAAGACGTTGATGATAATTGCAGTCTGCAGTTCCATTTCATCCTTCGCCTCATCCGGTGCTTTAACAAAAACGTTTTTTTACACAGAAACATAGAAGATAGGAGCAGGAGTAGGCCATTCGGCCCCTCGAGCCTGCTCCGCCATTCGATGAGATCATGGCTGATCATCCAAACTCAGTACCCTGTACCTGCCTTCTCCCCATATCCCTTGGTACCTTTAGCTTTAAGAAATATATCTAACTCATTCTTGAATATATTTAATGACTTGGCCTCAACTACGTTCTGTGGTAGAGAATTCCACAGGTTCACCACTCTCTGGGTGAAGAAATTATTCCTAATTTCTGTCCTAAATGGCTTACCCGTTATCCTTAGATTATGGCCCCTGGTTCTGGACTCCCCGGCCATCGGGAACATTCTTCCTGCATCTAGTTCGTCCAGACCTGTCAGAATTTTATATGTATCGATGAGATCCCCTCTCATTCTTCTATACTCCAGCGAGTATATTCCCAATCGACCCAATCTCTACTCATATGTCATTCCTGCCATCCCAGGTATCAGCCTTGTGAATCTTCGCTGCACTCCCTCCATGGCAAGAACATCCTTCCTCAGAGAAGGCGACCAAAACTGCACACTGTACTCAAGGTGTGGTCTCACCAAGGCCCTGTACAACTGCAGCAGGACATCCCTGTTCCTATACTCAAACCCTTTCGCTCTGAAGGCCAACATACCATTTGCCTTCTTCACCGCCTGCTGCACCTGCATGCTTACCTTCAGCGACTGGTGCACAAGGACACCCAGGTCTCGTTGCACTTCCCCTTCTCCCAATCTATTGCCATTCAGATAATAGTCTGCCTTTCTGTTTTTGACACCAAAGTGGATAACCTCGTATTTATCCACATTATATTGCATCTGCCACGCTTCTGCCCACACACCCAACCTGTCCAAATCATCCTGGAGTTTCTCAGTATCCTCCTCGGAGCACACACGCCCACCCAGCTTTGTGTCATCTGCAAACTTGGAGATATTACATTTAGTTCCCTTATCCAGATCATTAATGTATATTGTGAATAGCTGGTGTCAATGATCGAAAGCTTCAACAACTCTTGTACACCAACACCCCTCCGGAATCTTCTTCCCCTTCACTTTCCTCTGACCCCCATCCCTTCTTCTAATCTCACACCCTGCCGCGTTTTCACCATCCCCTCTGACCTTCCCCTCTCTGACCCCGAACGATCAGTCCTCAGCAAAGGCCTGAGCTTCATTCCCTTACGCCCCCACCTAAATGAATTTGGAGCTCGGCATGATGCTGAGCTCTTTTTCCGCCGCCTTCGTCTCCGTGCCCACTTCTTTGGCCAGGAGTCTTCCTTCCGCACAGCTGAACTTTCACCCGTTTTCAGAATTCCCGTTCTAACTGACCCCCTCCCTCTGGCCTCTTACCCTCTCTAGATCTTTTCATTGCAAACTGCCGTCGTGACATCGGCCGTCTCAATTTCTCTGCTCCCCTCACTCACTCCAACCTACCTCCCTCTGAACTTGCAACACTCCATTCTTTCAGATCCAACCACAACATTGTCATTAAACCTGCTGACAACGGTGGTGCTGTTGTTGTTTGGCGAACCGACCTCTACCTAGTAGAAGCTGAACACCAACTCTCCGACACCACCTCCTACCTCCGACTGGACCATGACCCCACTACCGAACATCAAGCCACCGTCTCCAAGAGCGTCACTGACCTCATCTCCTCTGGAGATCTTCCCCTCACGGCCGCCAACCTCATAATTCCCCATCCCCGCACAGCCTGCTTCTACCTCCTTCCCAAGATCCACAATTAGGACTGCCCCGGTAGACCCATCGTTTCAGCCTGTTCTTGCCCCACGGAACTTATCTCTTCCTATCTCGACTTTATTTTTTCTCCCCTTGTCCAGTCTCTTCCCACCTACATCCGCGACTCTTGCGATGCCCTCCACCGCTTCAACAGTTTCCAGTTACCTTGCCCCAACCGTTCCCTTTTCACTATGGACGTCCAATCCTTCTACACCTTCATCCCCCACCAGGATGCCCCAAGGGCGCTCTGCTCCTTCCTTGCACAGAGGCCCAACCAGTCCACATCCACCACCACCCTCCTCCGCCTGGCTGAACTTGTTCTCACATTGAGCAACTTCTCCTTTGACTCCACTCACTTCTTCCAAAAAAAAGTTGTTGCTATGGGAACCAGCATGGGTTCTCGCTATGCCTGCCTTTTCGTGGGATATGTGGAATATTCTTTGTTCATGTCCTACTCAGGACTCCTCCCTCACCTCTTTTTCCGGTACATTGATGACTGTATTGGTGCCGTTTCCTGCTTTCGCCCTGAACTAGAAAATTTAATTCACTTTGCTTCCAATTTCCACCCTTCGCTCACCTTCACATGGTCCATCTCCGAATCTTCCCTTCCCTTCCTCGACTTCTCTGTCTCCATCTCTGAGGTTAGGCTATTGACAAACATTCACTACAAACCCACTGTGTCGCACAGCCCCTGGACTACACTTCTTCCCACCCCGCTTCCTGTAAGGACTCTTTTCCATTCGCCCAGTTTCTCCATCTCCGCCGCATCTGCTCCGACAGTGCCACCTTCCATACCAGTGCTTCCGACATGTCTTCCTTCTCCCTCAACCGAGGATTCCACCCGAATGTGATTGACACGGCCCTTGACCGTTTCCGTGTTATTTCCTGCACTTCTGCTCTCACCCCTTCCCTCCCTCCCGGAACCACGATATGGTTTCCCTTGTCCTCACCTTTCACCCCACCACCTCCACATTCAACGGATCATCCTCCGCCATTTCCGCCACCTCCAGCGTGATCCCACCACCAAACATCTTCGTCTCGCCTCCGCTTTCACCATTCTGAAGGGACCGCTCCCTCCGCGACACCCTGGTTCACTCCTCTATCACCCCAACACCCCTTCCCCTTCGCCTGGCACATTACCGTGCAAGCGCAGGAGATGAAACACATGCCCTTTTTCCTCCTCCCTTCCCACTGTCAAGGGCCCCAAACAATCATTCCAGGTGAACCAGCGATTTACTTGAACATATAGCACGCTATTATACTGTATTCGCTGCTCACAATGCAGTCTCCTCTACATTGGGGAAACCAAACGCAGATTGGGTGACCGCTTTGCGTAACACCTCCGTTAAGTCCGTAAGGTTGACCCCGAGCTTCTGGTCGGCTGTCACTTTAATTCATCGTATCACTCCCAGTCAGACCTCTCCGTCCTCGGCCTCTTACACTGTTCCAATGAAGCTCAACGTAAGCTGGATGAACAGCACATCATCTTTCGATTAGGCACTTTACAGCCTTCTGGACTCAACATAGGGTTCAACAATATCAGCCCATATCCTCTGCCCCTATCCTTTCTTTCCCATTTATTTATTTATTTTCTCTCTCCCACATGGCAGCGGTCTTTCATTCTGCCAGTGCCATTTAAACTTCGCTAGTGTCATCTTTGATATCTTAACTCGTCGCAGTACCATCTCCTTTTGCCTTGCACCATCCCTTAATATCTCTTAATGTCACTTAGAAAACTTTGTGTGCAGTTTTGTTCGCCTTATCTGAGGAAGGATGTTCCTGCTATGGAGGGAGTGCAGCGAAGATTCACCAGACTGATACCTGGGATGGCAGGAATGACGTATGAGGAAAGAGTAGGTCGATTGGGCTTGTATTCGCTAGAGTTTAGAAGAATGAGAGGGGATCTCATTGAAACTTATAAAATTCTAACAGGACAAGACAGACTAGATGCAGGAAGGATGTTCCCGATGGCCGGGGAGTCCAGAACCAGGGGTCACAGTCTAAGGATAAGGGGTAAGCCATTTAGGACTGAGATGATGAGGAATTTCTTCACCCAGAGAGTGGTGAACCTGTGGAATTCTCTACCACAGAAGGCAGTAGAGGCTAATTCATTAAATATAATCAAGAAGGAGTTAGATATATGTCTTAAATCTAAAGGGATCAAGGGATATGGAGAGAAGGCAGGGACAGGGTACTGAATTTGGATGATCAGCCATGATCTCATTGAATGGCAGAGCAGGCTCGAGGGGCTAAATTGCCTACTCCTGCTCATATCTTCTTTGTTCCTATGTTTCTATCTCTCCTGCCTTCCATCTAGAGCCATCTTTTGTTTCTTAACTTGTCCCATTACGATCTCCTTCTGCCTTGCACCATCTCTTAATGTCTCTTAATCTATCCTGCCTTCCATCCTATCACAAACCTTCTCTTTTGTTCTTTCCTCCCCTCCTCCCTTTCTCTGCCCCTGCACTTGCTTAGAAACCTGTTCGATCACCAGCTTTTTCCAGTTCTGACGAAGGGTCTTCGACCTGAAACGTTAACTCAGTTTCTCCCTCCATAGATGCTGCCTGACATGATGAGTATTTCCAGCATTTTCTGTTTTTATTTCAGATTTGCTGCATCCAAAGTATTTTGCTTTTGTTTTGGAGAACCAGAGAGCCGGAGATAGCAGGAGCCAGGCAGAGAATGCCAGACAGAGAGACAGAGACAGACAGAGAGACAGAGATGGACAGACAGAGAGACAGTGACAGAAAGACAGACGGAGAGTGACAGACAGACAGACATTATGACAGAAACAGACAGACAGGCAAATATATACAGACAGACAGACAGAGAGAGAGCAACAGACAGATACAGAGCCAGACAGACAGACAGACAAAGACAGAACAATTTAGAGACCGATACAAACACAGTGAAAGAGGCAGCCAGAGGCAGATAAAGATAGACATACAGAGATAGACAAACACTCAGACTGACTGATAGGCACAAAGTTGGAAGACAGACACACAAAGAGAGGCAGGCAGACCGAGAGGAAGACAGATCGAGACGCAAACAGCAATACACAGCGGCAGACCGACAGAGACACAGAAAAACAGAAAAACAATCAAGAGGCAGCTATTGAGAGGGAGAGAAACAGATATATACAGAGAGATAGAGACAGACTGGCAGACAGTGACAGAGGCATACACGCATACTGAGACAGTCAATGACAGAACATGCATTGTGGGGCAGACAGACAAGGACATATAGAGACTGACATGCAGAGACAAATTGAATCAGACTCAGACAGTGACTGAAAGAGACAGGCTAAGAGGGCCAGGGACAGCAGAATGAGAAAGAGACAGACAGACAGAGAGAGATTGGCAGAATTAGAGAGAGACAGGCAGGCAGAGAGACAGACACACATATTATGTATACATAGAGAAGAAGATCCTCAGACTGACAGAGCCAGACAGTGGTAGACACAGAAACAGAGACAGTCAGGAAATAAAACAGATGCAGGAATAGGGACGAAGACAGACAGAGGCACAGTCAGCAACATAAACTGACAGAGCAAAAGTGAGAGACAGTGAGAGATATTGAGAGAGAGAGAAAGACAGATAGAGCCAGAGAGTGCCAGACAGGGCAAGCGAGGGCCTGCGACTGCCAGCAGAAGTGCAGAAGACGGCCAGAAGACGGGCAGAAGAAAGATAGAGACAAGCACAGAGACTGACAGTCAGAGACAGTCAGTCAGGTACAGACAGACTGACAGAGACCGACATAAAAACACAGATAGATGGACATAAGGATAGAGATAGTCAGAAACAAACAACGACAGAGAGACAGAGTCAGAAAACGAGAGACAGGGAGACAGAGACAGGGAGACAGAGAAAGAGAGACAGAGATAGACAGACAGACAGAGACAGAGAGAAAGAGACAGACAGTTAGAGTCAGACAGAGACAGACAGACAGAGAAACAGAGACAGACAGAAAGAGAGACAGAGTGACAGACAGATAGAGAGACGGAGAGAGAGGCAGGCAGAGAGACAGAGAGAGAATGATGCTCAGAATGACAGAGCCAGAATAGGTAGACAGAGAGACAGAGACAGTCAGAAAAAGACAGACAGACAAGACAGAGACGAAGACATACAGAGGCAGAGGCAGCAACATAAACTGACAGAGAGAGAGTCAGAGAGAGTCAGAGAAGGCTAGAGAGTGCGAGTGAGGGCCAGAGAGTGCCAGAGAGGGCCAGCGAGGGCCAGTAGAAGGGCAGCACACGGACAACAGACGGGCAGAAGACGGCCAGAAGTCGGGCAGAAGACAGAGAGAGTCATAGACTGTCAGCCAGGGACAGACAGACAGAACCCGACATACAAAGACAGATAGATGGACATAGGGATAGAATCAAACAAAGACAGAGAGGCAGAGATACCGAGACAGAGACACAGAGACAGAGACACAGAGACAGAGAGACAGAGGCAGAGAGACAGTGAGACAGAGAGACAGAGCGACGGTGGCAGACAGACAGAGACATGAAGACAGAGACAGACACACACAGATACAGTCAGACTGAGAGATAGAGACAGACAGAGGCAAACAAAGAAACAATGACAGGCAGAGATAGAAAGATACAGACAGACAGAGACAGAAAGACAGAGACAGACAAACAGAGAGAGAGAGAGAGAGAAAGAGACAAAAGGAGAAAAATCAAAGAGTACAGAGACAGAGACAGACAAGGAGACAGAGATAGACAGAGAGACAGAGACATATTCGCAGTCAGAAAGAAATAGAGAGAGAGACGGAGTGACAGACAGACCAACAGGCAGACAGAGAGAGACAGTCAGCGACAGACAGACAGAGACACAGAATCCGAGACAGAGAGACAGAGAAACAGAGTCCGTGACAGAGAGGCAGAGACACAGAGTCCGAGAGACACAGAGACAGAGAGACAGACAGTCAGACAGACAGTCAGACAGTCAGACAGAAACAGGCAGAAAGACAGCGAAAGAGACAGACACAGACAGAGATATTCAGACAGACAGAAAGAGACATACACTCGAAGAGGCAAATGCAAACAAAGTGAAAGAAGGAGCCAGAGAGACAGAGACAGACATACGGAGACAGACAGGCACACAGATGGATGGCCGACACACAAAGAGAGGCAGATAAACCGAGAAGTAGACAGACTGAGAGGCAAACAGCGATATACAGGGACAGATAGTCAGAGACACAAAAAACAGACTGAGGCAGACAGAGAAACAGTCAGAGGTGGACATTGAGATGGAGACCAGGCAGGGATATACAGAGAGATCGAGACACACTGGCAGATATTGACAAAGGCGTACACGCATAATGAGACAGACAAAAACAGGACATGCAGAGCCTGACAGACAGACAAGGACATACAGAGGCAGACATACAGAGACAATTTGAGTCAGACTCAGACAGTCAGAGACTGACAGAGACAGACTCAGAGTGCCAGCGACAGCAGAGACAGACAGACAGATAGACAGACAGACAGAGATAGACTAACATTTAAGGAACAGTTATACATTTCTAACTGGCTCAAGAACACGAAAGGAAAAGCGGCCCAACCATGTCTAACAAAATCAATTAAGGATAGTAGTAGATCCAAAGAGGCATTATATAAAGTTGCCAGAGAAAGTAGCAAGCCTGAGGATTGGGGGAAGTTTTGAGTTCAGCAAAAATGGACCAAGAGATTGATTAAGAGGAGAAAAATAAAGCATGAGAGTAAACTTGCGAGGAACATAATAGCGGACTGTAAAAGCTTCTACAAGTATTTAAAAATCAAAAGATTGGTGAAGACAAATGTATGTCCCTTACAGTCAGAAACAGGAGAATTTATATTGGGCAACAAGGATATGGCAGAGCAATTAAACAAATATTTAGCTTTTCTCTTCAAGGAAGAGGACACAAATAAGTTCCCAGAAATGGTATGGAACCACGGGTCTAGTGAGACGGAGGAATTAAAAGAAATTAGTATTGTTGAAAGAATAGTGTTGGAGAAATTTACAGACATAGATACAGAAAAGCAGTCTGAGACAGAAAGTGAAACAGTCAGAGGTGGACATTGAGGGGGAGATCAGACAGAGATACACAGAGACATAGAGACTGACTGCTAAAAAGTGACCGAGGCATACACGCTTATCAAAGCTGATAAATCCCCAGGGCCTGATAATCTGCATCACAGCGTACTAAACGAGGTAGCCATGGAAACAGTGGATGCATTGGTTGTAATCTCACAAAATTCGATAGATTATGGAACAGTACCTGCTGATTGGAGGGTGGCAAATGTAATCCCACTATTTAACAAAGGAGAGTGACAGAAATCAGGGAACTACATATCTGTTAACTTAACATCAGTGTAGGGGAAACGCTAGAGTCTATTATAAAGGATGTGATAACTCAGGATGCGGGGTAGGACATTTAGGACTAAGATGAGTAGAAATGTCTTCACTCAGATGGTGGTGAACCTGTGGAATGCTCTACCACAGAAGGCAGTGGAGGCCAAGTCTCTGAATAAATTTTAAAAGGAGATAGATAGATTTCTGGACAAAAAATGTAACAAGCGGTATGGGGAGAGAGCGGGAATATGGTATTGAGATAGATGATCAGCCATGATCATATTGAATGGCGGAGCAGGCTCGAAGGGTGAATGCCCTAATCCTGCTCCTATTTTTCTATGTTTCTATGTTCCTCGGCAAACATAGAGAGAGAGACAGGCAGGCAGAAAGACAGACAAACATATCAGATATACAGAGACAGAGAGAGAAAAATCCTCAGACTGACAGAGTCAGACAGATGAAGACAGAGAGAGAGACAGTCAGACAAAGGCAGCCAAACAAGAGAAGGACGAAGAGAGACAGAGGTACGGTCAGCAACAGAAACATAAGAGAGAGACAGATAGAGAGACAGAATGAAATTGAGAGAGAGCCAGAGATGGCCAGAGCGGGCCAGCGAGGGGCAGCGAGGGCCAGCGAGAGCAGGCAGACGGGCAGCAGACGGGCAGAAGACAGAGAGAGACAAACACAGGAGCAGACAGGCACAGACAATCAGCCAGGGACAGATAGACAGAGACCGACATACAAATATAGGGATAGAGACAGTCAGAGACAAACAAAGACAGAAGAGACAGACACATAGACACATAGACACAGAGACACAGAGATATAGAGACGCACAGACACAGTGACACAAAGAAACAGAGACACAGAAACACAGAGAAACACAGAGATACAGAGACACAAAGACAGAGGCAGAGAGTGACAGAGAGAAAGTGACAGATAGACAATTATACAGAGTTAGACAGACAGAGACAGAGAGGTAGACAGCGACAGACAGATAGACAAAGAGACAGAGACAGACAGAGAGAAAAACAGAAAGACCGAGAGACAGAGAAAGACAGACAGAGACAGATAGAGGCAGGCAGACAGAGGCAAAGAGGCAGAGACAGAGACACAAAGACAGATTCAGAGAGACAGAGACAAAGAGACAGAGGCAGACAGATAGATAGAGACACACAGATAGACAGAGACAGGCAGACAGAGAGACAGAGACACAAAGACAGAGACACATAGATAGAGACATAGAGGCAGAGACAGGGAGACAGAGAGAGAGAGACAGAGACAGAGAGACAGAGGCCGAAGGACAGAGAGAAAGAGACAGAGAGACAGAGTCAGACAGACAGAGAGACAGACAGACAAACATTCAGACAGACAGACAGACAGACAGAGACAGAGAGGCAAACTGACAGAAGTCAGACACACAAAGAGAGGCAGACAGATCGAGGGGCAAACAGCCATATGCAGGGACGGTCAGACATAGACACAGACTGACAGACTGAGACAAATAGAGAAACAGTCAGAGCCGGACACTGAGAGAGAGACCAGACAGAGATATACAGAGAGATAGAGACAGACTGGCAGACAGTGACCGAGGCATACACGCATACTGAGCCAGACAATGACAGAACATGCGGAGCATGACAGACAGACAAGGGCATTCAGAGACAGACGGAGAGAGACAAATTGAGTCAGACTCAGACAGACAGAGACTGACAGAGACAGACTCAGAAGGCCAGAGTCAGCAGAAAGACATAGACAGAGACAGACAGGCAGACAGTCAGATAGAGCCAGGCAGACAGAGACTCAAAGACAGAGATACAAAAACAGAGACAAAAAGACAGAGACACAAAATCAGAGACAGAGAGACAGAGACAGACAGACAAACAGAGAGGGACAAACAGAGAGAGAGAGAGAGAGAGACAGAGACAGTCAGACAGAGAAAGGCATAGAGAGACACAGTGACACAAAGACAGGGACTCAAAGACAGAGATAGAGAGACAGACTTAGAGAGATAGAGAGACAGAGACAGACAGACAGACAGACAGAGAGACAGAGCCAGACAGACAGAGAAACAGAGACCGAAAGACAGAAAGACAGAGACTGAAAGACAGAGAGATAAAAAGAGAGAGAGAGACAGAGAGACAGAGACAGAGATACAGTGACACAGACAGAGAGCCAGAGACAGAGAGACAGAGACAGAGAGTCAGCCAGACAGAAAAAAACTCAGACAGAGACTCAGACAGAGATAGAGAGGCAAACAGACGGAAGACAAACACACAAAGAGAGGCAGACAGACCTAGCGGAAGACAGGCCGAGAGGCAAACAGCGATATACAGGGACAGACAGTCAGAGACACAGCAAAACAGACTGAGGCAGACAGAGAATTAGTCAGAGGCGGACATTGAGATGGAGACCAGGCAGAGATATACAGAGAGATAGAGACAGACTGGCAGACAGTGACAGAGGCATACACGCATACTGAGACAGACAATGACAGAAAATCCAGAGCGCTGCAGAGAGACAAGGACATAGGGAGACACGCATACAGAGACAAATTGATTCAAACTCAGAGAGACAGAGACTGACAGAGACAGACTCAGAGGGTCATAGACAGCTGAAAGAGACAGAGACAGATAGACAGTCAGAGAGAGATAGACAGACATAGAGAGAGACAGGCAGGCAGAGAGACAGACAAACATAGGCAGATATACAGAGACAGAGACATATCAGGTATACAGAGACAGAAAGTTCCTCAGACTGACAGAGCCAGACAGAGGTAGACAGAGAAACAGAGACAGTCAGACAAAGACAGACATGCAGTCAGACAGAGACAGAAAGATAGATATACAGAGACAGACAGACAGACAGACAGAGAGCGAGACAGACAGACAGTGAGACAGACATAGTGACAGACAGAGAGACAGACAGACAGAGAGACAGACAGAGAGACAGACAGACAGGCAGAGAGTCATTCAGAAACAGACAGACAGAGACAGAGACAGACAGACAAACAGACAGATAAAGACAGACAACCTTATAGTCAGATACAAACAATGTGAAAGAAGCAGCCAGAGACAGATAGAGACAGACATACAGAAACAGAGAACTACTCAGATAGACAGGCACACAGACGGAAGACAGACGCACACAGAGAGTCAGACAGACCGAGAGGAAAACAGACAAACAGAGACACAGAGACAGAGATAGAGAGACAGAGAGACAGAGACAGACAGACAATGCCAGAGAGACAGAGACCGAGACACAGATACAGAGAGACAGACAGATAGAGAGACAGAGGGACAGGCAGGCAGTGAGACAGACAAACATAGGCAGATATACAGAGACAGAGAGCGAAAGATCCTCAGACTGACAGAGACAGATGGACAGACAGAGACAGATAGAGAGACGTAGAGAGACAGGCAGGCAGCGAGACAGACAAACATAGCAGATACACAGAGACAAAGACATATCAGGTATACAGAGAGAGATAGCTCCTCAGACTGACAGAGCCAGACAGAGGTTGACAGAGCCAGATAGAGGTTGATAGAGAGACAGAGACAGTCAGGCAAAGACAGAAAGACTAGATAGGGGCAAAGAAAGACAAACGTGCAGTCAGCAAACGAAACTGACAGAGAGACAGAGAGAGACAGAAAGAGAGAGCCAGAGAGCGCAAGAGAGGGCCATCCAGGTCCAGCGACGGCCAACAGACGGGGAGAAGACAGAGAGAGACAAACAGAGACAAACAGTCACAGACAGTAAGCCAGGGGAAGACAGACAGAGACCGACATACAAACACAGATAGATGGACATAGGGGACAGAAACAGTCAGTGACAAACAAAGACAGAGAGGCATAGACAGCGATAGAGAGACAGAGACAGAAAGACAGAGAGACGGAGACATACAGATAAAGACATGAAGACAGAGACAGACAAACACAGATACAGTAAGACAGAGAAATCGATACAGATAGAGGCAAACAATGAAGCAGAGACAGACACATACAGAAAGACACAGAAAGAAAAACAGAGATGGCAAGGCGGCAGAGGCGGCGGACCTGCGAGGGAACAGAGGTGGCGAGCGGCGGTACTTAAGGTGAGCCCCGAGGCAGCAGCGAGGCCGAGAGCGGCGAGGCGGCAGACCTGCGAGGGAACAGAGGCGGCAAGCGGCGGTACTTAAGGTGAGCCCTGAGGCGGTTTACAAATCCAGGTTGCGGGAGAGGGAAGCAAAAGGTATTCGTAGTGTGACGTCACAAAAAAGCAGGTAAGTGATTGGTTGGTGAGTGCTTTCTTTCTCCATTTTTCTAAACTTAAATTTTGTGGTTTCTACGGTCTCTTTGTGTAGCGGGAACTACTGTTAAGCAAGGGCCCTTGAGTATATCACTTAATTCCAGTGTAATTGGTGGGATCCATTTAATTTTAATTTAATTTTAATTAATTAATTAATTAATTAAAGGGTAAGTCATGGCAGAACAGCTCGGTGCTGTGACATGCTCTTCCTGCACTATGTGGGAAATCAGGGACACTTCCTGTGTCCCTGACAACCATGTGTGCAGGAGGTGTACCCAGCTGCAACTACTAACAGACCGCATTGCGGCGCTGGAGCTGCGGATGGATGCATACTGGAGCATTCGCGATGCTGAGGACATCGTGGATAGCACGTTTAGGGAGTTGGTCACACCGCAGGTAAAGGGTGTACAGGCAGGAAGGGAATGGGTGACCCCCAGGCAGATAATAGGCGCAGGCAGGCCATCCCCCTCTCAAACAGATATACGCTTTAGATATTGTTGAGGGAGATGGCTTATCAGGGGAAGACAGCAGCAGCCAACTTTCTAGCACCGGAGGTGGTTCTGCTGCACAGGATGAGAGGAAAAAGAGTGGGAGAGCTATAGTGATAGGAGATTCTATGTAAGGGGAATAGATAGGCGTCTCTGCGGCCGCAAACGAGACTCCAGGATGATATGTTGCCTCCCTGGTGCAAGGGTTAAGGATGTCTCAGAGCGGCTACAAAGCATTTTGGAAGGGGAGGGTGAACAGCCAGTTGTCGTGGTGCATATAGGTACCAACGATATAGGTAAAAAACGGGTTGAGGTCCTAAAAGCAGAATATAGGGAGTTAGGAGGTAAATTAAAAAATAGGGCATCAAAGGTAGTAATCTCAGGATTGCTACCAGTGCCACGTGCTAGTCAGAGTAGAAATAGAATGATATTTCAAATGAATACGTGGCTAGAGGAATGGTACAAGGGGGAGGGAATCACATTCCTTGGACATTGGAATCGGTTCTGGGGGAGGTGGGACCAGTACAAAGTGAACGGTTTGCACCTGGGCAGGACCGGGACCGATGTCCTAGGGGGAGTGTTTCCTAGTGATCTGGGGGAGGGTTTAAACTAAAATGGCAGGGGGTTGGGAACCTGAGCAGGGAGACAGAGGAAAGGGAAACAAGGATAAAAGCAAAAGATAGGAAGGAGAAAAACAAAACTGGCAGTCAGAGAAAACAACTGTTTAAATCAAACATGGCCACAGTAAATTCTAATTCTAATAGGTCTAAGAGCGTTAAAAAAACAAGACTGAAAGCTTTGTGTCTTAATGCAAGGAGCTTTCGGGACAAGGTGGATGAATTAGCTGCGTAAATAGAGGTAAACGAACATGATTTGATTGGGATTACCGAAAATGGCTCCAGGATGGCCAAGGCTGGGAACATAACAGCCAGGGGTATTCAATATTTAGGAAAGATAGGCAAAAAAGAAAGGGAGGTGGGGTAGCATTGCTGGTTAAAGAGGGGATTAACACAATTGAAAGGAAGGATAGTAACTCTGATGATGTGGAATCTGCATGGGTTGAACTGAGAAACAACAAGGGGCAGAAAACGTTAGTGGGAGTGATATATAGACCTCCAAAGAGTAATGCAGAGTTTGCGGATGGCATTAAAAGGGAAATTAGAGAAGCTTGCAATAAGGGCACAGCAGTCATCATGGGTGACTTTAATCTACATATAGATTGGGCTAACCAAATTAGTAATAATTCTATGGAGGTGGAATTCCTGGAGTGTTTACGGGATGGTTTCCTGGACCAATATGTTGAGGAACCAACCAGACATCAGGCCATCTTAGACTGGGTATCATGCAATGAGAAAGGATGAATTAGCAATCTTGTTGTGCGAGGCCCCTTGGGTCGGAGCGATCATAGTATGATAGAATTCTTCATTAGGATGAAGAGTGAAGTATTTGACTCAGAGACTAGGGTCCTGAATTTAAATAAAGGAAACTATGATGGTATGAGGTGCGAGTTGGGTAGGATTGATTGGGGAATGTCACTCAAAGGGTTGACGTTGGATAGGCAATGGCAAACATTCAAAGACCGCATGGACGAACTACAGAATTTGCTCATCCCAGTTTGGCATAAGAATAAAAAAAAAGGGTGACTCAACCGTGGCTAACAAGGGAAATTAGGGATAGCATAAGATCCAAGGAGAGGACATATAAATTAGCCAGAAAAAGCAGTAACCATGAGGATTGGGAGCAGTTTAAGATTCAACAAAGGAGGACAAAGGGAATAATTAAGAAGGGGAAAATAGAATACGAGAGTAAGCTTGCATAAAAACTGACTGTAAAAGCTTTTATAGATATGTGAAGAGAAAAAAAAATCGTGAAATCAAGCATAGGTCCCTTGCAGTCAGAATGAGGGGAACTTATAATGGGGAACAAAGAAATGTCAGACCAATTAAGTACATATTTTGGTTCTGTCTTCACAAAGGAGGACACAAATAACCTGCCAGAGATGTTGGGGAACATAGGGTCTGATGAAAGGGAAGGTGCAGCGGCGATTCACCAGGCTGATACCAGGAATGGCGGGATTGACCTATGAGGAGAGACTATGTAGTTTAGAGATGTACACACTGGAGTTTAGAAGATTGAGAGGGGACCTCATAGAAGTGTATAAAATTCTGACAGGTCTAGACAGACTAGATGCAGAAGGAATGTTTCCCTTGGCGGGTGAGAACAGAACTAGAGGACATAATTTAAGGATAAGGGCTAAACCATTTAGAACAGAGATGAGGGGGAATTTCTTCACTCAGAGGGTGGTGAACCTGTGGAACTCATTGCCACAGAGGGCAGTGTACGCCAGCTCATTAAATATATTTAAGAGGGAATTAGATATATTTCTACAGGCAAAAGGGGTTAAGGGTTACGGAGAGAAGGCGGGGACGGGATACTGAATTGGAGGATCAGCCATGATCTCATTAAATGGCGGAGCAGGCTCGAAGGGCCGGATGGCCTACTCCTGCTCCTATCTTCTATGTATCTATGTATCTATGTAACTGAAAGAAATCAGTATTTGTAGGGAAATGGTGTTAGGGAAATTGGCGGGATTGAAGGCCAATAAATCCCCAGGGCCTGATAATCTACATCCTAGGGTACTTAAGGAATTGGCCCTCGAAATAATAGATGCATTGCTGATCATCTTCCAACATTCGATGGAATCTGGAACAGTACCCATGGATTGGAGCGTAGCTAATGTTACCCCACTATTCAAAAAGGGTGATCGAGAGAAAACGGGGAATTACAGACCGGTAAGCCTGACATCGGTAGTGGGGAAAATGCTAGAGTCCATTATAAAAGATGTAATAGCTGAGCACTTGGGAAACAGTGACAGGATCGGACAAAGTCAACATGGATTTACAAAAGGTAAAGCATGCTTGACTAATCTACTGGAATTTTTTGAGGATGTAACTGGTAAAATATATAAGGGAGAACCAGTGGATGTGGTGTATTTGGACTTCCAAAAGCCTTTTGATAAGGTCCCGCATAAGAGATTAGCGTGTAAAATTAAGGCACATGGGATTTGGGGCAAGGTATTGACTTGGATAGAGAACTGGTTGGCAGACAGAAAGCAAAGAGTTGGAATAAACGGGTCTTTTTCCGAGCGGCAGGCAGTGACTTCTGGGGTACCGCAGGGATCGGTGCTAGGACCCCAGCTACTCACAATATATATTAATGATCTAGACAAGGGAACTAGATGTAATATCTCCAAGTTTGCAGACGACACAAAACTGGGTGGGCGTGTGTGTTGCGAGGAGGATGCCGAGAAACTCCAGGATGATTTGGACATTTTGGGTGATTGGGCAGAAGCGTGGCAGATGCAATATAACGTGGATAAATGCGAGGTTATCCACTTTGGATTCAAAAACAGAAAGGCAGATTATTATCTGAATGGCAATAGATTAGGAGTAGGGGAAGTGCACCAGTCACTGAAAGTAAGCATGCAGGTGCCGCAGGCGGTTAAGAAGGCAAATGGTATGTTGGCCTTCATAGCGAGAGGATTTGAGTATAGGAACAAGGATGTCTTCCTGCAGTTGTACAGGGCCTTGGTGAGACCACACCTTGAGTACTGTGTGCAGTTTTGGTCGCCTTATCTGAGGAAGGATGTTCTTGACATGGAAGAAGTTCAGCGAAGATTCACAAGGCTGATACCTGGGATGTCAGGAATGACGTATGAAGAGAGATTGGGTCGATTGGGCTTATACTCGCTGGAGTTTAGATGAATGAGAGGGGATCTCATTAAAACTTATAAAATTCTGACAGGGCAGGACAAACTAGATGCAGGAAGGATGTTTCCGATGGCCGGGAGTCCAGAACCAGGGTTCACAGTCTAAGGATAAGGGGTAAGCCATTTAGGGCAGAACTGAGGAGGAATATCTTCACCCAGAGAGTGATGAACCTGTGGAATTCTCTGCCGCAGAAGGCAGTAGAGGCCAATTCATTAAATAGATTCAAGAAGGAGTTGGATATATTTCTTAAGGCTAAAGGGATCAAGGGATATGGGGCGAAAGCAGGGACAGGGTACTGAATTTGGATGATCAGCCATGATCGCATTGAATGGTGGAGCAGGCTAGAGGGGCCGAATGGCCTACTCCTGCTCCTATAGACTATAATTCTATGAGACAGACAAACACAGAGACAGACAGTGAGAGAGAGATATAAGGGAGAATCAAAGAGAACAGAGACAGAGACAGACAGGGAGAAAGAGACAGACAGGGAGACAGACACAGACAGGGAGACAGAGACATATTCGCAGACAGAAAGAGATAGAGAGAGAGACGGAGAGACAGACAGACTGACAGGCAGCCAGAGAGAAAGAGACAGACAGACTGAGAGACAGAGACAGACAGACAGAGACACAGAGACAGACAGACAGAGACAGAAAGGCAGAGAGACAGAGACAGACAGAGAAAGAGTGAGACAGACAGACAGAGACAGAGTCAGAGACAGGCACAGTCAGAGACAGATACAAACAAATTGAATGAGGCATCCCAAGAGACAGAGACAGACACACAGATACAGAAAGGAAAACAGACGGAAGAAAACACATAAAGAGAGACAGACAGACCGAGATGAAGACAGCCCGAGAGGCAAACAGCCATATGCAGGGACAGACAGACAGAGACACAGAAAAACAGACTGAGGCAGAAAGAGAAACAGTCAGAGGTGGACATTGAGAGGGAGATCCGACAGAGATATACAGAGAGATAGAGGCAGACTTGCAGACAGTGACCGAGGCATACATTCATACTGAGACAGACAATGACAGAACAGGCAGAGAGTGACAGACAGACAAAGACATACAGGGACAGACATACAGAGACAAATTGAGTCAGACTCAGACAGACATAGAATGACAGATACAGACTCAGAGGGCGAGAGGCAGCATAAAGAGACATAAATAGGCAGACAGTCAGATAGAGACAGGCAGACAGAGACACAAAGACAGACATATAAAGACAGAGACACAAAGACAGTGTCAGAGAGACAAAGACAGACAGAGAGAGACAAAAGAGAGAGAGAGAGAGAGACAGAAAGAGACAGACTGACAGAGACATATAGACAGTCAGACAGAGACAGCAGAGAGAGACACAGAGGCACAAAGTAAGATGCATAAAGACAGAGACGGAGAGACAGAGAAAAAGAGACAGAGAGACAGAGACAGAGAGACAGACAGAGAGAGACAGAGAGAAAGAGACAGACAGACAGAGAGACAGAGACCGAAAGACAGAGATACGAGACAGAGAGACAGAGAGACAGAGAGACAGTGACAGGGAGACATTGACAGAGAGACCATGACAGAAAGACAGACAGACACGCAGACAGACAAACACCCACAAAGAGAGACAGACTGAGACAGAGAGTTACACAGACAAAAGACAGACACACAAAGAGAGGCAGACAGACCTAGAGGAAGACAGGCCGAGAGGCAAACAGCGATATACAGGGACAGACAGTCAGAGACACAAAAAACAGACTCAGACAGCCAGAGAAAATGTTAGAGGCAGAAATTGAGATGGAGACCAGAAAGATATATATATAGAGAGATAGAGACAGACTGGCAGAAAGTGACAGAGGCATACACGCATACTGAGACAGACAATGACAGAAGCTGCAGAGCGCTGCAGAGAGACAAGGACATACAGAGACACACATACAGAGACCAATTGAGTCTAAACTCAGAAAGTCAGAGATTGACAGATACATATTCAGAGGGCCATAGATAGCAGAAAGACACAGAGACAGATAAACAGTCTGAGAGAGATAGACTGACATAGAGAGAGACAGGCAGGCAGAGAGACAGACAAATATAGGCAGATATACTGAGACAAAGACATATCAGGTACACATAGAGAGAAAGTTCTTCAGACTGACAGAGCCAGACAGAGGTAGACAGAGAGACAGAGACATTCAGACAAAGACAGACAGACAGAGAGACAGTGAGAGAAAGACAGAGATACAGAGACAGTGACAGAGACACAGACAGAGAGACAGACAGACAGCGAGACAGACAGAGGGACAGGCAGTGAGACAGACAGACAGGCAGACGGTGATTCAAAAACAGACAGACAGACAGAGACAGACAGAGACAGAGACAGTGTCGGACAGACAGGAAAACAAAGACAGACAAACTTAGAGACAGATACAAACAACGTGAAAGAGGCAGCTAGAGACAGATAGAGGCAGACATAGAGACAGACAAACACTCAGACAAACAGACAGGCAATACGACGGAAGACAGTCACACAAAGAGAGGCAGACAGACAGCGAGGAAGACAGACAGACAGATACAGAGAGACAGAGATAGAGAGACAGAGAGACAAGGAGAGAGACAGACAGACAGAGAGACAAAGACAGACAGAGAGACAGAGACAGACATAAAATGTCAGAGAGACAGAGACAGAGAGAAAGAGACAGAGAGACAGACAGATAGAGAGAAGGAGGGACAGGCAGGCAGAGAGACAGACAAACATAGGCAGATATACAGAGACAGAGACAGAAAGATCCTCAGACTGACAGAGACAGATATAAAGACAGAGAGAGATAGACAGTCATAGAGTGAAACAGGCAGGCAGAGAGACAGACAAACATAGCAGATATACAGAGAGAAAGACATATCAGGTACACATAGAGCAAAAGAATCTCAGAATGACAGAGCCAGACAGAGGTTGATAGAGAGACAGCGTCAGTCAATCGAAAACAGAAAGACAAGACAGGAGCGAAAACAGACAAAGGCAAAGTCAGCAAACGAAACTGAAAGAGAGACAGAGAGAGACAGAAAGAGGGTGCCAGAGAGACCCAAAGAGAGCCAGAGAGGGCCAGCGACGGCCAGCAGACAGGTACCAGACGGCCAGAAGATGGGCAGAAGACAGAGAGAAACAAACAGAGATAGACAGACATAGAAGGCGTCAGGCAGGCAGGGAGACAGACAAATATATCAGACATGCAGAAACACAGAGAGAAAATACTCTGACTAACAGAGTCAAACAGAGGTAGACAGAGAGACAGTGACAGTCAGAAAAAGACATACAGACAAGACAGGGACGAAAAGTGACAGAGGCACAGTCAGCAACAGAAACTGACAGAAAAAGAGAGAGTGACAGAGAAAGACAGAGAAAGACAGAGAAAGAGCGAGAAAGAGTGAGACGGAGAGTGCCAGAGCCGGCCAGAGACGGCCAGAGAGAGCCAGAGAGAACCAGACAGGGCCAGAGCCGACCAGAGAGGGCCAGCGAGGGCCAGCGAGAATCAGAGAGGGCCAGCGAGGATCAGAGAGGGCCAGCGAGGGCCAGAGAGGGCGGGAGAGGGCCAGCGAATATCAGAGAGGGCCAGTGAGGGCCAGCGAGGGCCAGCGAGGGCCAGAGAGGGCCAGCGAGGGCCAGAGAGGGCCAGCGAGTATCAGAGAGGGCCAGCGAGGGCCAGCGAGAATAAGCGAGAGCCAGCAAACCGGCAGCAGACCGACAGCAGAACGGCAGCAGACGGGTAGCAGGAGGGCAGAAGGCTGGCAGACGAGGGCCACATGACGGCCAGAAGAGGGGCTGAAGACAGAGAGAGACAGAGACAGACATTCATAAACAGTCAGCCAGGGACAGACAGGCAGAGACCGACATAAAAACACAGATGGATGGATACAGGGATAGCGACAGTCAGAGACACACAAAGACAGAGCGACAGAGACAGCAAAACACAGACAGAGACAGGCAGACAGATACACAGACAGACAGAGACAGGCAGACAGAGACACAGAGCACAAAGACAGAGAGACAGAGACAGACAGAGAGACAGAGACAGAGAGAGAGAGAGACGGAGAGAGAGACAAACAGAGACAGAGACAGACAGACAGAGAGAGATAGACAGAAAGAGAACGACAGAGACAGACAGACAGAGACAGAGAGACAGAGAGACAGCGACAGGCAGACAGGGAGACAAAGACAGACAGACAGATAGACAGAGAGGCAGACAGAGACACAGAGACACAAAGACAGAGACAGAGAAACAGAGACAGAGAGACAGAGACAGAGACAGAGACAGAAAGTCAGTGAGACAGAGACAGACAGACAGAGAGACAGAGACAGCGAGACAGAGACAGACAGATATACAGACAGACAGCGAGACAGACAGAAAGACAGAGATAAAGGGACAGATAGACAGAGGCAGAGAGAGAGCGAGACAGAGACAGACAGACCGTAAGAGAGTCAGAGACAGAGAGACAGACAGACAGAGAGACAGACAAAGAATCAGACAGAAACAGACAGACAGACAGAGACATACACAGACACACTTAGAGACAGAGATAAACAAAGTGCAAGAGGCATTCAGAGAGACAGAGGCAGATATACAGAGACGGACAGGCCCACAGACGGAAGACAGACACACAAAGAGAGGGAGACAGGCCGAGAGGAAGACAGACCCAGAGACAAAGAGCGATATATAGGGATAGACAGGTTGGGTGAGTGGGCAGAAGCGTGGCATATGCAATATAACGTGGATAAATGCGAGGTTATCCACTTTGGTGTCAAAAACAGAAAGGCAGACTATTATCTGAATGGCAATAGATTGGGAGAAGAGGAAGTGCAACGAGACCTGGGTGTCCTTGTGCACCAGTCGCTGAAGGTAAGCATGCTGGTGCAGCACGCGGTAAAGAAGGCAAATGGTATGTTGGCCTTCATAGCGAAAGGGTTTGAGTATAGGAACAGGGATGTCCTGCTGCAGTTGGACAGGGCCTTGGTGAGACCACACCTTGAGTACTGTGTGCAGTTTTGGTCGCCTTATCTGAGGAAGGATGTTCTTTCCATGGAAGGAGTTCAGCGAAGATTCACAAGGCTGATACCTGGGATGGCAGGAATGACATATGAGGAGAGATGGGTCGATTGGGCTTATACTCACTGGAGTATAGAAGATTGAGAGGGGATCTCATCGAAACATATAAAATTCTGACAGGTCTGCACAAACCAGATGCAGGAAGAATATTCCCGATGGTCGGAGAGTCCAGAACCAGGGGTCATAATCTAAGGATAAGGGGTAAGCCATTTAGGACAGAAATGAGGAAGAATTTCTTCACCCAGAGAGTGGTGAACCTGTGGAATTCTCTACCACAGAAGGTAGTTGAGGCCAAGTCATTAAATATATTCAAGAATGAGTTAGATATATTTCTTAAAGCTAAAGGGATCAAGGGATATGGGGAGAAGGCAGTTACAGGGTACTGAGTTTGGATGATCAGCCATGATCTCAGCGAATGGCGGAGCAGGCTCGAGGGGCCAAATGGCCTACTCCTGCTCCTATCTTCTATGTTTCTATGTTTTTATGACAGACATAGTCACAGAAAAACAGACAGAGACAGAAAGAGAAACAGTCAGAGGTGGACATTGAGAGCGAGATCAGACAGAGATATACAGAGAGACAGAGACTCACTGGTAGACAGTGACAGAGGCATACACGCATACTGAGACAGACAATGACAGAACATGCAGAGAGTGATAGACAGAGACAGTCTTAGGTGGCCAGAGACAACAAAGAGAGATACAGAGACAGACAGACACGCAGAGATAGGCAGATATAGAGAGAGACAGGCAGGCAGAGAGACAGACAAACATATCAAATATACAGAGTCAGAAAGAGAAAGATCATCAGGCCGACAGAGCCAGACAGGGGTAGACAGAGAGGCAGATACAGTCTGACAAAGACAGACAGACAAGTCAGGGGCGAAGACAGACAGAGTGCACAGTTAGCAACAGAATTTATCAGAGAGACAGAGAGAGGGAAAGAGAGAGTCAAAGAGAGTCAGAGAGAGACAGAGACGGTCAGAGAGAGCCAGCGAGGTCCAGCAGACGGGAAACAGACAGACAGCCGAACGGCAGCAGACTGGAAGCAGACAGGCAGAAGATGGCGAGAGGATGGGCAGAAGAGGGTCAGAAGACATAGAGAGACAAACAGAGCAACACAATCATAGGCAGTCAGCCAGAGACTGACAGACAGTGAACGACATACAAACACAAATAGATGGACATAGGAGATAGAGACAGTCAGTGAAAAACAAAGACAGAGGGACAGAGACAGAGAAACAGACACAGAGAGACACAGAGACACAGATACATAAAGCCACAAAGACAGACAGAGAGACAGCGACAGAGAAACAGAAACAGAGAGACAGAGAGACAGAGACAAAGACAGAGAGACAGAAACATAGAGACAGAGACAGAGAAACAGAGACAGGCAGACAGGGACACGCAGACAGAGACAGAGACAGACAGACAGAGAGAAAGAGACAGACCGAGGCAGACAGGCAGAAAGACAGAGACAGAGAGACAGAGAGTCAGAGACAGAAAGACAGAATGACACAGACAGATAGACAGAGACAGACAGACAGACGGAGAGACAGACAGTCAGAGAGAAAGACAGACAGAAAGAGACAGAGAGAGACACATTTAGAGAGAGATACAAACAAAGTGAAAGAAGCTGCCAGAGAGACAGAGACAGACATACAGCGACAGACAGGCACACAGAAGGAAGACAGACACACAAAGAGAGGCACATAAACAGAGAGGAATACAGACTGAGAGGCAAAGAGCGATATACAGGGACAGGCAGTCAGAGACAGAGACGAAGAAACTGAGACAGACAGAGAAACATTCAGAGGCGGACATTGAGTTTGAGAGGGAGAACAGACAGAGATATACAGAGATATAGAGACAGTCTGGCAGATATTGACAGAGACAGCAGAGAGCGACAGAGACAGACAGACAGACGGACAGAGATAGACAGACATAGAGAGAGACAGGCAGGCAGAGAGAGTGACAAACATATCAGATATACAGAGGCACAGAGAGAAAGATCCTCAGACTGACAGAGTCAGACGGAGGTAGACAGAGAGGCAAAGACAGTCAGACAAAGACATGCAGACAAAACAATGACGAAGACAGAGAGGAGGGACAGCGAGGGCCAGCAGATGGCCAGCAGATGGACAGGTATACAGACTGACAGACATAGAGACAGACAGAGGCAAACAAAGAGACAGAGGCAGGCAGAGATAGAGAGAGAGAGAAACAGAGACAGAGAAACAGAGACAGAGAAACAGAGACAGAACGACAGAGACAGACAGACAGAGTCAGTCGGACAGACAGAGACAGAACGACAGATACAGACAGACAAAAACAGATAGAGACAGGCAGACAGCCACAGAAAGACAGACAGACAGACAGACAGACAGACAGACAGACAGAGACAGGCAGACAGATATAGACAGACAGAGCTAGAGAGACAGAGACAGACAGGCAGAGATAGACAGACAGAGAACACCACGCTGAATGAGACCGAAACCGACATGCAGAGACAGACATGCAGTGACAGAGTCAGCCAGAGAGAGGCATACAGAATGAGATAGCTGGACTGAGACAGAGACGGACAGATGGAAACAGACAGAAATACAGCGAAGCAGACAGCGATAGACTGACAGACACAAGCAGACTATGAAAGAAAGAGACAGAGAGACAAAGACAAAGATGTTCACAGATACGCAAGCCGAGGCAGAAAGAGTGACAGAGCAGGTAGACATGGACAGACATACAGTGATATACAGACACAGAGAGAGAGACAGGGGGAGAGAGACAGAGAGCGAGATTGTAAGACAGATTGAATGAGACAGAGACATACAGACAGACAATACCAGACAATGACAGACAGACAAAATCAGACAGAGAAAAATCAGACAGAAGGAGACAGACAGACAGAGACAGACAAACTGTGCTAGACAGAGAGATGCAGACATACAAACAAGACTTACAAAGACCGACATACAGAGTCAGACATAAAGAGGCAGAGACACGGAGACAGAGAGACGGAGACATAGAACATAGAACATAGAAGATAGGAGCAGGAGTAGGCCATTTGGCCCTTCGAGCCTGCTCCGCCATTCGATGAGATCATGTCTGATCATCCAAACTCAGTACCCTGTACCTGCCTTCTCCCCATATCCCTTGATACCTTTAGCTTTAAGAAATATATCTAACTCATTCTTGAATATATTTAATGACTTGGCCATAACTACCTTCTGTGGTAGAGAATTCCACAGGTTCACCACTCTCTGGGTGAAGAAATTCTTCCTCATTTCTGTCCTAAATGTATTACCCCTTATCCTTAGATTATGACCCCTCGTTCTGGACTCTCCGACCATCGGGAACATTCTTCCTGCATCTAGTTTGTCCAGACCTGTCAGAATTTTATATGTTTTGATGAGATCCCCTCTCATTCTTCTATACTCCAGCGAGTATAAGCCCAATCGACCCTATCTCGCTTCATACATCATTCCTGCCATCCCAGGTATCACCCTTGTGAATCTTCGCTGAACTCCTTCCATGGCAAGAACATCCTTCCTCAGATAAGTCGACCAAAACTGCACACAATACTCAAGGTGTGGTCCCAACAAGGCCCTGTACAACTGCAGCAGGACATCCTTGTTCCTATACTCAAACCCTTTCGCTATGAAGGCCAACATACCATTTGCCTTCTTCACCGCCTGCTGCACCTGCATGCTTACCTTCAGCGACTGGTGCACAAAGACACCCAGGTCTCGTTGCACTTCCCCTTCTCCCAATCTATTGGCATTCAGATAATAGTCTGTCTTTCTGCTTTTGACACCAAAGTGGACAAACTCGCATTTATCCACGTTATATCGACAGACAGACAGAGACAGGTATCCGGAGACAGAGAAAGACGGAGACGGAGAAGGATGGGCAGAGAGATAAAGAGACAGACGGACAGAGAGAGTGAGAGAGATTGAGGACAAAGAGAGAGAGTGACAAAGAGTGAGACAGAGAGACAGAGAGAGCGTGACAAAGAGTGAGAAAGAGAGACAGAGAGAGTGACAGAGGGAGAGAGAGATAGACAGACAGACAGACAGAGAAACAGAGAGAGATAGACAGACAGACAGAGAAACAGAGAGAGATAGACAGACAGACAGACAGAGAAACAGAGAGAGACAGCGAAACAGATAGAAATAGAGAGACAGAGACAGACAGAAACAGAGAAACAAACTTCGACGGAGACACAGCCAAATAGACAGAGACCCAGTCAGACAGAGAGGCACAGACAGGTACATTTGCTGTCGTCAGCGTATATGTAAGATTTGTTGCAATATCTGCCGCTGGAAGCTTCAACGGGAAGCATGTAGAAGAGGAGTAAATGAGGGCTAGGATAGATCCTTGTGAGACATCACAGGGAACGGTGCAGCGGAGGGTGGGGGATGGGGAGAGAAGCCATTGCTGGAGATTTTCTGGCTCCGATCAAATAGATAAACGTGGAAGCAAGCAAAGGAAGTTCCACCAAGAGGGCAATGTCAGAGGAATGAAGACTCGACGGATTGGAGGAGAGGTTGGAGTGTCTGCAGCTGATAAATGCCTGATTGAGGGTTTGAGGGCCAGATGGGCTGAGGCAGTGCCAGAGACCGGCGATGTTATGGTGTCGGAAGAAGAGCCAGATATGATGGAAAGAATATGAGGTAGGATTGTCATGTCAGGTACGAATAGGGTCCAGAGGTCACAAACGTCATATGCAGCCAGAGATAACAGCGAGAAAGAGGGATGGAATTGCTGACGTGGGTATCGAGTTTGTGTTGGGGCCAAAGATAACGGCTTCGGTCTTTCCAATGTTTAATTGGAAAAAATCCTAGCTCCTGCAAAAGAGTTGCAGTCTGATAACACAGAGGGAGTGGAGGGTGGAGAGAGATGGTGGAGAGCTGGAGCTGGGTGTTGTCAGCAGACATGTGGAAGCTGACCCCATGTGTGTAGATGATGTCACAATGGGCAGTATGTAGATGAGGAAGACGAGGGGCTAGAATGGCAAGTTCAGAGACTCGAGAGTGAACGGTGCTGGTGTGGGAAGAGAAGCCATTGCTGGAGATGCTCTGGCTACGATCAGATTGTTAAGACTGGAACCAGGTGAGGCAGTCGCACCGAAAGAGGCCAGTGTCAGAGGTACGGAGAGATCAGGGGAGGGTTTGCTACAGGGTTGGAGGAGAGGGTGGAGATGGCGAGGGGTGAGGCCATGGAGGGATTTAAACCCAAAGATAAGAATTTTAAATGTAATACTTTGGCAGATTGAGAGACACTGAGGCTCAGTGAGGGCGAGGGTGATGGGTTATGTGAGAGCGGGACTTGGGGAGGGCTGGATATGGACATCAGAGTTTTGGACCGGTCGGCCAGGAGTGAACTGGAGGAATGGGGTCAGGAGGTGGCACAGTTCTAATTTTACTGGAGCCATTAACCAACGTAGAATAAACAGGTAAACATCTGCAGTAAAATAGCGGAGAGAGGAATGTCAATGGGGCATGTTCAGTGTCCGCCCCCTAATATCACCCACAGTAATTTCTGGGCTCCTATCCTGAAACATGGCCTTTAACTGTCCCTGTGTCAGAGATAGAAACATATTTCAACTGGCAAACTGCAGGGACAGAGTGAAACGTGGCTGTTTCTGTTCCTTGATTCAATGTACACTGCGGAGAAATCGGTAAAGTGTATAAATCAATTGACAAGAGTGAACATGGTCAATACAATTTCATGAAAACTGTAAATGAAGCCGCTCATTATTGTTGGATCAGTCATGTATGAGCCCAGCTTTCAGCCTTATTCCCGAGAGAGGTCTGATTAAGATAATGTGTTGGATTTTGAGATGATTGTGTTTTAAACAACACATTATTTACATTGTTGTCAAAGATCCTGATGTAATGTGTTTGTTCAAGAGAATGTAACTAATAGCAATGATCAGGGTTATAACCTGTCAGTGTCAGTGGAGACTTATCCGCTGTATAAATCAGGGCCCAATGGAATGGATCAGCTCAGAGTGCCTGCCCGAGCTGTGGGTTCCACTCCAACAGAAGTCGCTACTTCTCACAGAAATGGGCTATCCAGTAACCTATCACATAGAACGCATTTACTATCCTGTTATTGCAGCCGTTGGACTTTCTGTTAAGCCGTTATCTTTGCTGTTAATGGTGTAAATCGGTGTTAACTCTGCTGCCGTACTTGGTAATGTTTTACTCGCTGCATGTTTTCTACAGTCGCCTGTTCAGTTCCAGCAGTTCAATGATGGAATGTCCTCAGTGCCTGCTCCTTCGATGTTGTAATAGATGCAATATATCTGTAATGATCTTTGTTGATCCAACCCAGAGAATTATTCGATGTTTTCCGGAACTGAATGTATTGGAATCAGATTAATCAGGAATCCGGGCTAGGAGCAGCTGTTGACAGCTTCGTATTATGACGTAACCTGTCCTGGAATATTGTGTTGAGGAGTGTGTTTTCAGTGATTGATAATGAGAGAGCTCACGGCCTCAGTGTTACAAGGAGGCGGCGAAATGTCGTCCCTCCCCAATAACATGCTTCAGTTAACTGGGATTTCAATGTGTGTACTGGTTATCACTGTTATTTCACTGTGTGTGTATCTGACGCCTCTTCAGAGGTCTGGCCACTGAACTGAGTTTGTTGCTGACACCTTCACATCTCCTTCTCTGCTTCAGTGTGGGTGGATTCACTGACTGTCACTGGACTTCATTGTAAAATGAAATGTTTTGAGGTTATGTTGTATCTGTTTCCACGGTATCTGTTGGAATCAGGAGCCCTTCTGTTGATATTGAGATTATAAGTAGCACCGGTGATTTTGGTGTTATGTTAATTGAACAATTCCGCCATCTAACGGTGGACTTTATAATTACAGGAGAAGGAACTTCAAATATTGTCTCGACCTGAAACGTTAACTCTGTTTCTCTCTCCACTGATGCTGCCTCGCCTGCTGAGTTTTTCCAGCGTTTTCTGTTGTTATTTCGGATTTCCAGCATCTGCAGTATTTTGCTATCGTTCAATTATTGTCAGCTCTTTCTGGAAGAGACATTCGGTTCTGTTTATTGTGTGCACTGCAGATCAATGTAGGTGATCAGGTGAAGACTTGGGTGATCTGTCGGAACACCAAACTATTCACAGATGATTCAGCAATTAACGAACTGATTATCAGAATAGAATAACTGAACACGAGGATAGTGAACAGAATGCAGGCGCAGCATGTTAGGATTAAATGAAAAAATATATTGAGCAAGAGATAGGAGACCGTGGGGAGAGATAGAGCGGAGCAATAGAGAAATGGACAGAGAAGCAAAACTAGAGGGAGGGGGTGAATAGAGAGAGAGCCCGAGCGAAAGATAGATCGATAGGATTACATAGGATATACGGAACAGAAGCAGGCCATTCGACCCAACCAGTCCATCCCGGCGTTTATGCTCCACTCGAGCCCCCTCCCATCCTTCCTCATCTAACTCTATTAACATAACCAACTATTCCCTTCTCGCTCATATGCTTATCCAGCCTCCCTTTAAATGCATGTATGCAAGTCGCATGAACCACACTCTGCGGTAGCGAGTTCCACATTCTCAACAATCTCTGAGTAAAAATGTTTCTCCTGAATTTCCTACCTGATTTCTTGGTGAATATCTTATATTGATGGCCTCTAGATATGCTCTTCCCCACCATTGTAAACACTCTCTCTGTGTCTACTCTATCAACATCGTTCATCATTTTAAAGACCTCTAATAGGTCAAAAATCAAACTTATCTTTTCAAGAAAAGAGACACAGATTTTTCATCCTGATAGGTATAACCTCGCTTTGCTGGTATCATCCTTGTATATCTAAGCGAGAGAGCGAGCGAGGCAGCGGAGTGACTAATTCATCGGAATGAACTGCTGAAACTTCCAGTCCATTTATGATGAGGAAATTAGTTTTGAAGGTGATATTAGGATGTTGCCAGATTGTGAGAGCTTATTGTATCGCGATGAGGAATTCAGTCTGTTTTGGTGAATGTTTATTTTTCTTATTCAATGATTGGACAAGTGTATTTATAGAATAGAATCAGTGGTTTATTGATTGTAATAGATTATTAGCATATTGTATGTTAAACGCTCTGGGTCAGCGGAATTCAGTAAAGTACGAGGTGGATTTAATTAATAGATTTTGTTTTAATTGAATGTGCTAAGTAAATTTATTGAACACATTTTGTACATAGTCTGCTGTTCACTGGCACCAAGTGCCACAGGCATTACTGGTTGAATGTATTCGTTGAGTTGTGTTGCTGGGATTCATGAATTCGATTTCCTCTCACACTCTGCTGCAGTCTCTCCCTGTGAATTCCAATCTCTCCTCCCCCTGCATTGAATCCTCTGTCTCCTCTACCGCTCCTTCAGTTTGACCGCTTTCATAAACCCTCAGCTCCTGATTCCCCTCCAGCTCCCACATGTCCTTTTCCTTCTCTCCCTCCCAAGCTCACTCACTGGACCGCCCTCAAGCTACTTCTTCCCGTTTAGTGACAGCACCTGTCGGCACCCTTAACCCAGAGCAACAAACTAGATTCACCTCCCCACGTCCCGAAAACCTCCCGCCCTTCAGTCTGGAGCCCAAATCCGGATTTAACGCATTGGATTCCGGTTCTCCAAAACCCCTTCTCCTTTCCCCACCGGCACTGTGCATTCACTCGGTCCCTCCAGTGGATCCGGTGCTCACTTTAGTCACTTTCTGTATCAAGTTCCCAACTCATTCTCGATAACTGTGTTGCAAACATTTCCCTGCCAAAAAGTGCTGCCCTGGTCCATAAATCAGCGGCCATTTTTATGTCACTTCCTGGCGGCGGTGTCCATTTTTGATGAGTTCACCAGCCCCGCACGCAACAGCGGCTAATCTGATGATCTAACTTCCAAGCGGTGGTGTCCATTTTTGATAAGTTCACCAGCCCCTCCCCCAACTACGGCCATTTTGATGATGTAACATCCTGGCGGTGGTGGTCATTTTTGATTAGTTCACCAGCTCCACTCCCAACTGCAGCCATTTTGATGATGTCACTTCCTGGCTGCGGTGGGTATTTTTTTATCTAAATTAATAAGCAGAACCACAAGGATAATAATCACTGGATTACTACTTGAGCCACGCGCAAATTGGCGTAGGGTTAAGCAGATAAGAGAGTTAAATGCGTGGCTCAAATATTGGTGTGGGAAAAAGGGGTTTCAACGCATGGGGCACTGACACCAGGAGTAAAAAGGGAGCTGTTCCACCGGGATGGGCTCCACATAAACCGGTCTGGGAGAAGTGTCCTGGCGTATCGAATAACTAGGGCTGTAGATAGGAGCTTGCAACAAAGGAAATGCAATAATCTTGTTGACTTTAATCTTCATATAAACTGGAAAAATCAAATTGGCAAAGGTAGTCTGGAGGACGATTTCATGGACTGCTTTCGGGACAGTTTCGTAGAACAATATGTTGTGGAACCAACCAGGTAGCAGGTTATTTTAGATCTTGTATTGTGTAATGAGTCAGGGTTAATTAGCAATTTCATAGTAAAGGATCTTCTGGGGCAGAGTGAAAATAATATAATAGAATTTTACATTAATTTTTAAAGTGACTTGCCTAAGGTAATACCAGAACTTAAACATACATAATGCCAATTACATAGGTATGAGGGGCGAGTTCACTAAGGTAGATTGGAAAAATAGATTAAACAGTATTGTGGTAGATAATCGGTGGCTAGAATTTAAATAAATATTTCATAATTCTCAACAAAAATATATTCCATTGAGAAACAAAAACTCCACGGGAAAAGTGATTCAACCGTGGCTAATTAAAGAAGTTAAGTATAGCATTAGATTGAACGCAGAAGCTTATAATGTTGCAAATAATAATAGTAATCCTGAGGATTGGGAGAGTTTGGCACATTGTAAGACTTTCTACAAGTATGGAAAAATGAAAAGAGTAGCAAAAGTATGCGTTGGTCCCTTAGAGGCTGAGACAGGAGAAATTATTATGGGGAATAAGGAAATGGCAGAAACGTTAAACAAATATTTTGTATCTGTCTTTACAGTAGAAGACATAAAAAACATACAAAAATGTTGGGGAACCATTGGTCTAATGAGGGTGAGGAACTTAACAGAATTAATATGAGCAGAGAAAAAGTACTAGAGAAACAAATGCGACAAAAAGCTGACAAATCCCCTGGACCTGACGGCCTACAGCCTAGGGTTCTAAAAGAGGTGGCTGAAGAGTTAGTGGATGCATTGGTTTTGATCTTCCAAAATTCCCTAGATTCTGGAGAGTTCCCAGCGGATTGGAAGGGTCGAAATGTAACACCGCTATCGAAGAAAGGAGGCAGAGAAAAAACAGGGAACTACAGGCCAGTTAGCCTGACATCAGTCGTCGGGAAAATGCTGGAATCCATTGCTAAGGAGGTGGTATCGAGTCACTTAGAAAATCATAACATGATTAGGCAGAGTCAACATGGTTTTATGAAAGGGAAATTATATTTGACAAATTTATTGGAGTTTTTTGAGGATGTAACTAGCAGGGTAGATAAAGGGGAACAAGTGGACTTAGTATATTTGGATTTCCAAAAGGCATTCAATAAGGTGCCACATAAAAGATTATTACACAAGATTAGGGCTCTTGGGGTTGGGGGTAATATAGTAGCATGGATAGAGGATTGGTTAACCGTCAGAAAACAGAGAGTAGGGATAAACGGATCTTTTTCAGGTTGGCAGGCTGTAACTAGTGGGGTGCCACAAGGATCAGTGTTGGGGCATCAGCTATTTACAATCTAAATTAATGACAAATATGAAGGGGCCCAGTGTAATGCATCCAATTTTTCTGATGATACAAAGCTAGGTGGGACAGTAAGCCGTGAGGAGAACACAACGTGTCTGCAAAGGGATATAGACAGACTAATTGAGTGGGCCGTAAGGTGTGAGATGGAGTATAATGTAAGGAAATGTGAGGTTTTTAACTTTGGTAGCAAGAATAGAAAAACAGAATAACTGTTAAATGGTGAGAAACTTTCCAGTGTTGGTGTTAAGAGATATTTGGGTGTCCTCGTGCAAGAAACACAGAAAGCTAGCATGCAGGGACAGCAAGGAATAAGGAAGGCAAATGGCATATTGTCCATTATTGCAAGGGGGTTGGAGAATAGGGGTAAGGAAGTCTTGCTACAATTGTACAGGGCCTTGGTGAGAGCACACCTGGAGTACTGTGCACAGTTCTGGTCTCCTTATCTAAGGAAGGATATACTTGCCTTGGAGGCGGTGCAGCGAAGTTTCACTAGATTGATTCGTGGAATGAGAGGGCAGTCCTATGTTGAGAGATTGTGTAGAATGTGCCTATATTCTCTGTCGTTTAGAAGAATGAGAGGTTGACTCATTGAAACATACAAAATTCTGAAGGAGATTGACAGGGTAGATGCTGAGAGGTTGTTTCCCCTGGCTGGAGTGTCTAGAACTAGGGATCATAGGCTGAGGATAAGGGGTAGGCCATTTAAGACTGAGATGGGGAGGAATTTCTTCACTCAGAGAGTTGTGAATCTTTGGAATTCTCCACCCCAGCGGGGTGTGAATGCTGAGTTTTTGAGTATATTCCAGGCTGAGATAGATAGATTTTGACCTCTCGGGGATTCAAGGGATATGGAAATCGTGCAGGAAAGTGGAGTTGAGTTCGATGATCAGCCATGATCTCATTGAATGGCGGAGCAGGCTCGAGGGCCGTATGGCCTACTCCTGCTCGTAATTCTTATGTTCTTATGTTGATAAGCTCACCAGCCCAGCCCCCAACTGCGGTTATTTTGATGATGGCACTTCCTGGCTCCGGTGGCAATTTTTGAAATCGTCACCGGGCCCGCCCCTAAATGCAGCCATTTGGATGATGCCACTTCCTGGCGGCGGTGTCCATTTGTGATGAGGTCACCAGCCCCGACCCCCATAGTAGCCATTTTGATGATATCACTTCCTGGCGGCGGTGGCCATTTTTGAATGGTCACCAGCCCCGTCCCTGAAGGTGGCCATTTTGATGATGTCACTTCCTTGCTGCAGTGTCCAATTTTGATGACCTCACCCGCCCCGCCCCCAATTGCGGCCATTTTGAAGATGCCACTTCGTGCCGGCGGTGACCATTTTTGAAGATGTCACCATTCCCGTCCCCAACTACGCCCATTTTGATTATGTCACATCCTGTCCGCGCTGCACATTTTTGATGAGGTCTCCAGCCCCGCCCCCCAACAGCGGCCATTTTGAAGATGTCAATTCCTGGCGGTGGTGGCATTTTTTCATATCGTCACCAGCCCCACTAACAACTGCGGCCATTTTGATGATGGCAATTCCTGGCGGTGGTGGCCAGTTTTGATGCAGCAACAAAGCTAGAAATTTGAGCCCAGATCCTGTTAACCTGCTGCTTTGGCTCCACGTCTGATCAGTAATTTCTCTGCTTCCTTTTCTCTCTCTTATATTTAAATTGGTGGCGATTGTGATCTTGTCCCGAGGAAAATGCGGTCTCTCCAAATATGTCACTCGCTACCTGGTGGGAATGGCAGCGGCCGATCTCCTGTTCGTTATCATTGATCCCTTATTTAGGCAGATTGGTTGGATTTATTTCCCAAATTCATTCCTGTTCATTACTCCCGTGTGTAGTCTCATTTACTTCCTGGTGTTTGCAACCACGATGGTTTCTGACTGGCTAACAGTTGCTTTCACCTTTGATCAATTTGTGGCCATTTGTTGTGAGAAGCTGAAAAGAAAATATTGCACCGAGAAAAATGCGGCTGTGGTTATCGGAACAGTGAGTGTGCTGAGCTGCTTAGAGTCTGTCCCCTGGTGCTTTACAATTGAACCTGTCTATATAATTGATAATGCTCCCTGGTATTGTATGGAGCAACCGAGCTTCTATACTTCCCCCGCATGGGCCGCATTTCAGTTGTTTCATCGTATTTTAACCCCTTGTGTTCCGTTCTTTCTGATTTTGCTGCTCAAATCTCTGACGGTCAGACGTATTTTGGCGGCCAGTAGAGTCCGCAGGTGACTCCGGGGCCGCAGCAATGGAAAGATTCACGAGGAACCAGAGATGGAGAAGCGAAGGAAATCCATCATTTTACTCTTCAGTATATCCAGTACTTTTATACTGTTATGGGTGACACAGGTTGTATTTTACATCTACCAGCGAATTACAAAGAATTCTGCTTCCTCCGTCACTGACCCTCTTTATATCACTGAACACACAGCAGCAATGCTTCAGATGCTCAGTTCCTGCACCAACACTTGTATTTACGCTGTGACCCAGACTAATTTCAGAGAGGAGCTGAAGAACGCGGTGAAATACCCGCTCAATCTAATTGTTAAATTAGTTAAATCATAGAAAGAGCTGAAGAGTTTGAAGCACTAGAACTGCAGCCCATTTCATCCCCCGTCTCCTGCTCTCCCCACTGGACGGAACGTACAATTTATATTAGCAGCACCGAGTCCTGAGATGATCTTAAACCTGATTTTGATGTTATATTTTATTATAAACCCGACCTTTTGATCGGGTCACCTTTGCAGACGACACATGAATTGTTTCTCCAAAGGGCGGCGCTAAAGAGCTCAACTGGACTTCAACTGAAAAAGCTGCCAATCAAAGCAGCTGCAGCTGGACCGCTGACAGAATGACAGAAAATAGGAGAGAAAATACCAAAAACGGCAGACAGTGGCTGAATAGCAAAAAGGAGCCGAAGTAACGATAGAAATAAGAAGGTAAAGAGGCACAATAACGGGACAAGCTAATAAATGCACAAAGAAGCAGAGATTGAAACATGTAGAGTCAGAAAAGGACAGAGACATCCATGAAGAGAAAATGGATAGACGGAAGGAGGCAGAAAGTGAGAGAAAGAGAGAAAGAGAGAAAGAGAGAAAGAAAGAAAGAGAGAAAGAAAGAAAGAAAGAAAGAAAGAAAGAAAGAAAGAAAGAAAGACAGACATTGTCAGCTGTCTTGATCCTAACTATTGGAATTCCCTCCCTAAACGTCTCCACCTCTCTATCACTCTCTGCTTCTTAAAACCTTCCTCCTTCACCAAGCTTTTGGACATCTGCCCTGATATCTCCTTCTGTGACTCGATGTCAAAAATGATTTTATTGATATCGCTATTGTTATGCTACTTGCGATGTTTTACTACGTTGAATGCGCTACACAAATGTAACTTGTTGTTGGAGGAAGGATTGAAACATATACACAGAAAACCAAGAAAGAGACGGACAACTTCTAGTCCACACTACAAAGCTTTCTTTAATTTGCATTTCTACAGCGTCTTTTATATCAACATATCTCCTAACACTTCATACAATGAATTATACAATGAAGTGTGGAGCCAGTTATGTAGCTAATGTGTTAATGGATATAAAACAGCAAAATACTGCGGATGCTGGAAATCTGAAATAACAACAGGAAATGCTGGAAACACTCAGCAGGCCAGGCAGCATCCGTGGAGAGAGAAACAGAGGTAACGTTTCAGGTCTGTGATCCCTTCGTCAGAACCGGAAAAAGTTAGGGATGTAACAGGTTTTAATCAGGTGCAGAGGAAGTGAATTGGGGGAGGGGAGGAAGGAACACAATGGACGGTGTGTGATCGGGTGGAAGGCAGGAAAGATTAAATGTTGCAAATGGGGATGGCAGAATCATCAACAGCTGTCGCCTGAAAACATGGGGGCAGGGGATTTTTATCTGAAATTGTTGAACTCAATGTTGAGTCCAGAAGGCTGTAAAGTGCCAAATCGAAAGATGAAGTGCTGTTCCTCGAATTAATTAATATAACTGTTAATGAATATATCTGTGTTATGCGTCTGAACAGACGATTTTTTAAAATTCATTTCCAAATTTATAATTATAATCCAAACGCAGATAGGTTGACCGCTTGGTGGAGCATCTCCGTTCAGTCCGTGAGGTTGACCCTGAGCTTCCGGTCTTCAGTCACATTAATTCTCCGCTACACTCCTAGTCTGACCTCTCTGTCCTCGGCCTCCTACAGTGCTCCATTGAAGCTCAACGTAAGCTCGAGGAACAGCACCTCATCTTTCGATTCCGCACTTTAAAGCCTTCCGGACTCAACATCGAGTTCAGCAATTTCTGATCACAATGCCCTGCCCCCATTTTTTTCGGACGGCAGCCTTTGATGATTCTGCCATTCCCATTTACACATCTTCTCGCCCCATCTTCTGTTTCTTTACTTGTCCCATTAGCATCTTCCTTTGCGTTGCACCATCATCTCTTTCGTCATTCAATCTCTCCTGCCTTCCACCCAATCACAGACCTCCCGCTTTGTTCTTTCCTCCCTGACCCCTTTCCCTTCCTCTGTGCGTGCCTTTGACAGCTCAGACTTTTTCCAGCTCTCATGAAAGGTCATCGACCTGAAACCTAAAATCTGTTTCTCTATCCACAGAAGCTGCCTGACCTGCTGAGTGTTTCCACCATTTTCAGATTATTTTTCATAATTATAACGTTGAGTGTGCTTTTATTTATATAAAACATAATATACCCGTAATGTCTAAGAATAGCAATACATCTATGAAGTTCCTGAACAATGTAATTAATCTTGATTATTAATTCTACAATCGTGAGAAAGAGGCGGAGAAGCCAAAGAGAGAAATTAAGAAAATGAGAGATAGAAGAAAGAGAGAAAGTATCGGAACGAAAAACAGAGACAGACAGAGGTAAATAAGTGATAAAGAAATGGAGACAGGAACGGAATGACAGTCAATAATTTGATAGAGAAAGACAGAGATAAAAAGGTAAAAAGAAACAAACAGAAGCAGACAAAAAGAGAAAAGGATACACACAGAGAAACAGAGACTCAGAAATAAACAGAGGCAGACAGAAAGAGAAAGAGAAAAAAGTTGCAGACACCGAGTAAGGGCGACAATGAAGCTGATGGAGAGAGGAGACATAGGTGTCAGAGACAACCAGAGGCAGACTGACAGTAACAGAGAGAGAGAGAGGCTGGCAGAAAAAAGGCAGAGTGACAGATCGAAAAAGATAAAGACAGCAATAGAGAGGCAGACAATAACAGAGGTGGAAATAACAAGACAGAGAAACACACAGAAAAGAGACCGAGGAAGAGAAATATACACAGAGAGACAGAGACAATGAGAGGCAGACAATGGTAAAAAGAGAAATAAAGTTAGGGACAGAGAGTGAGTTTAACACAGTGCACTTTATATGTCTATTCTGAGGTAATACTCTTTTGGGTCTAATTGTAAAGGTGATGCCTGGAGGCTGCACAATACAGTCATTCAGTGTTATGTATTGACCCTGACCATCACTTACTGCAGCAGGGTTCCCAACTGCTCTTAACCCTTCCCCTGTATTACGAAGCTGCACAGAGACCCGCAGCACAGGCCTGTGTTGTACAGTGTCAGCTGTGGCTGAGTGGCTAGCCCACTCCCCTCTGAATCAGATGTCTGTGCGTTCACGTCCGCTCCAGAGACTTGAGCCCAAAAATCTAGGCTGACAATCAAGTGCAGTGCTGAAGGAGTGCTGCACTGTCGGAGGTGCCGCCTTTCGGATGAGACGTTAAAACAAAACTCCTTCCGCCCTCTCAGGTGGACGTAAAAGATACCACGGCACTACTTCGAGGAAGAGCAGGGGAGTTCTCCCTGGTTGCCTGGCCAATAGTGATCCCTCAATCAACAGAACAGAAACAGATTATCTGGTCATTTTCACATTTCTCTTTGTGGGATCTTGCTGTGGGCAAAGTGGCTGCTGTGTTTCGGTCATTAGAACAGTGGCTACACTTCAAAAGTGTTTGATTGGCTGCAAGGCGCTTTGGGATGTCCGGTCGTCGCGAAAGGCGCTATAGAAATACAAGTCTTTCGTTCTTTGTTCCTGCTCTGTTATGGTCCATATTCTATTACATACAGATTCAATAAAAATGATGAATAAAGTGATAACACTAAACACTGTGTCAAAAAAATCTCAGGCTCAGTCCAGTTTTACGTCTAACCTTTGAAATAAAGTCTAGAATTGCATACTCTACACAAAATACCTTCTACATGCGCTTTATTTCACAATAATAAACTTCAGTCTTTTTACCTTATACAGAAGTTCATATTTCAGCGATTAATTCACTCTGTGCACTGCATTTTCTTGTTAAAATCTAGCCTGTCCATTTTTAAATCAGTTTTTAAAGCCGATTATTTTAAACCTATTTATTTAATCCCAACAATGATTTAACTGGAACAACAAATTATCCCTCTCCGTGTCCCTCACCATAACAAGCTCTGACCGGCATGACCGCTTCAGCGAGACTGAGCAGCCTGTTCTATATTACACATTACATGTAACTACAAGTGAGACCAACGGACTGCACCAAAAAGAGACAAACTCACGTCGGAATCGGATGGTCAAAGCTCCCTGTCTGTCATCCTTGGAAGGACTCTAAGGAAATAAATTGCGACCGGAGAAATCCATTGATATTCCAGATATCTATTGGGACACGAAACATCAACTGGGATTCTAGGCATCTGCTGGGATGGAAGAAATCCATTGCCGGTCCAGAAATCAATTACGGTTCCAGAAATCTATTGAGTCAGGAGAAATATATTTGGATTCCAGAAATGTATTGGTGTTGGTGTTGGCATATAGAACTTCCTCCAATTTAGTATACTGTATTCGCTGCTCACGATGTGGACTCCTCTACATTGGGGAGACCAAACGCAGATTGGGTGACCGCTTTGCGGAACACCTCCGTTCAGTCCGTAAGGGGGACCCCGAGCTCCCGGTGGCCTGTCACTTTAATTCACCGCTTCACTCCCACTCTGACCTCACCGTCCTCGGCCTATTACACTGTTCCACGGAAGCTCAGCGTAAGCTCGAGGAACAGCACCTCATCTTTCGTTTAGGCATGCTACAGCCCTCTGGACTCAATATCGAGTTCAACAATTTTAGATCATAACCTCAGCTCCAATCACATTTATATTTTATTTTATCCACCCTTTTATTTGTCTCCCCCCACCTTTTTTTTCCTCCTAGAAGCTGGCAGCTGTCCTTCATTCTGCCAGTGGATTTCACACTTCATTCAGCCTTAATCTGTCACATTAACACCACCTCTAGCCTTGCATATCTCTTAATGTCTCTTAATGTCTCTTCATCTCCCGCTTTGTTCCTTTATCCCCTCCCCCTTTTCCCAGCTTTACCCTGGCCTTAAATCTATTTGATTTCCGGCTCTTCCCAGTTCTGATGAAAGGTCATCGACCTGAAACGTTAACTCTCTTTCTCTCTCCACGGATGCTGCCTGGCCTGCTGAGTTTTTCCAGCGTTTTCTGTTGTTATTTCGGATTTCCAGCATCCGCAGTATTTTGCTATCGTATTAGTGTTTGGTTCACTGCCACCTCTCTTCTTGGAATGCCTACCTTGAAGAAGTTCTGCTCATCTCTTCGACGGGATTTCCGTTTGGCTCTTCAACCTTGTTCATCTTCATTGATTTCAGTTTCCCTTCTCGTGTTTGATCAGGTATCTGCCAAGACTCGGTTTCACAGCCACATTACTTTCCTCAGCAACTGTCTCCGGTTCCGACTTATCCCACGTGGATTCCAACTAAACTTCCACCCTTCGTGTTTCGGATCCACCCAGGATTACAAATATCTCCAAGATATTCATCGTTCCTCGAACTACTGCTCTCGCCGCATCTTGAGATCCACGCTCAACGCCATGCGCCGCCACATGAACACTCTCGACATCTGTCTTCAGCAGCACCGACGCACTCTATCTCAAAGCTGTCTGGGTCCACAGTTCCATTTCATCCTTAGACTCATCCGACGCTTCAACATAAAACTTTTCTTCTTCCTTTCCGATGTCAAGGATCGCAAGCTTCAACAACTCTTGGACACTAAAGCCCCTCCGGAACCTTCTTCCCCTTCACTTTCCTCTGACCCCCCTTCTCCCAATCTCACCCCCTGCCTCGTTTTCACTATCCCCTCTGACCTTCCCCTCTCTGACTCCGAACGATCAGTCCTCAGCAAAGGCCTGAGCTTCATCCCCTTACGCCCCCATCTCAATGAATTTCGAGCTCGGCACGATGCTGAGCTCTTTTTCCGCCGCCTCCGTCTCCGTGCCCACTTCTCTGGCCAGGAGTCTTCCCCCCGCACGGCTGACCCTTTCTCCCGCTTTCAGAATTCTCGTTCCACCTGGACCCCTCCCTCTGGCCTCTTACCCTCTCTTGATCTTTTCATTGCTAACTGCCGCCGTGACATCGGCCAGCTCAATTTCTCTGCTCCCCTCACTCACTCCAACCTACCTCCCTCTGAACTTGCAGCACTCCATTCTCTCCGATCCAACCCTGACATTGTCATTAAACCTGCTGACAAGGGTGGCGCTGTTGTTGTTTGGCGAACCGACCTCTACCTAGCGGAAGTTGAACGCCAACTCTCTGACACCTCCTCCTACCTCCATCTGGACCATGACCCCACTACCGAACATCAAGCCACCGTGTCTAAGACTGTCACTGACCTCATCTCCTCTGGAGATCTTCCCCCCACGGCCGCCAACCTCATAGTACCCCAACCCCGCACAGCCCGCTTCTACCTCCTTCCCAAGATCCACAAACAGGACTGCCCCGGTAGACCCATCGTTTCAGCCTGTTCTTGCCCCACGGAACTTATCTCTTCCTATCTCGATTCTATTTTTTCTCCCCTTGTCCAGTCTCTTCCCACCTACATCCGCGACTCTTCCGATGCCCTCCGCCATTTTAACAGTTTCCAGTTTCCCGGCCCCAACCGTCTCCTCTTCACTATGGACGTACAATCCCTCTACACCTCCATTCCCCACCAGGATGGCCTGAGGGCGCTCCGCTTCTTCCTTGAACAGAGGCCCAACCAGTCCCCATCCACCACCACCCTCCTCCGCCTGGCTGAACTTGTTCTCACATTGAACAACTTCTCCTTAGACTCTACCCATTTCCTCCAAATTAAAGGTGTTGCTATGGGTACCCGCATGGTTCCTAGCTATGCCTGCCTTTTCGTGGGATATGTGGAACACTCTTTGTTCCAGTCCTACTCGGGTCCCCTCCCTCACCTCTTTTTCCGGTACATTGATGACTGTATCGGTGCCGTCTCCTGCTCTCGCCCTGAACTAGAACATTTCATTCACTATGCTTCCAATTTCCACCCTTCCCTCACCTTCACATGGTCCATCTCCGACTCTTCCCTTCCCTTCCTCGACTTCTCCATCTCCATCTCTGGGGATAGGTTATTGACTAACATTCACTACAAGCCCACCGACTCCCACAGCTACCTGGACTACACTTCCTCCCACCCCGCCTCCTGTAAGGACTCTATTCCATTCTCCCAGTTTCTCCATCTCCGCCGCATCTGCTCTGATGATGCCACCTTCCATACCAGTGCTTCCGACATGTCTTCCTTTTTCCTCAACCGAGGATTCCCCTCTACCGTGGTCGACACGGCCCTCGACCGTGTCCATTCTATCTCCCGCACATCTGCCCTCACCCCTGCCCCTCCCTCCCGGAACCACGATAGGGTTCCCCTTGTCCTCACCTTTCACCCCACCAGCCTCCACATTCAACGGATCATCCTCCGCCATTTCCGCCACCTCCAGCGTGATCCCACCACCAAACACATCTTCCCCTCACCTCCCCTTTCAGCATTCCGTAGGGACCGCTCCCTCCGCGACACCCTAGTCCACTCCTCTACCACCCCCAGCACCCCTTCCCCTTCACCCAGCACCTTCCCGTGCACGCGCAGGAGATGCAACACATGCCCTTATACCTCCCCTCTTCCCACTGTCCAGGGCCCAAAACACCCCTTCCAGGTGAAACAGCGATTTACTTGTACTTCCTGCAATTTAGTATACTGTATTCGCTGCTCACGATGTGGACTCCTCTACATTGGGGAGACCAAACGCAGATTGGGTGACCGCTTTGCGGAACACCTCCGTTCAGTCCGTAAGGGGGACCCCGAGCTCCCGGTGGCCTGTCACTTTAATTCACCGCTTCACTCCCACTCTGACCTCACCGTCCTCGGCCTATTACACTGTTCCACGGAAGCTCAGCGTAAGCTCGAGGAACAGCACCTCATCTTTCGTTTAGGCACGCTACAGCCCTCTGGACTCAATATCGAGTTCAACAATTTTAGATCATAACCTCAGCTCCAATCACATTTATATTTTATTTTATCCACCCTTTTATTTGTCCCCCCCACCTTTTTTTTCCTCCTAGAAGCTGGCAGCTGTCCTTCATTCTGCCAGTGGATTTCACACATCATTCAGCCTTAATCTGTCACATTAACACCACCTCTAGCCTTGCATATCTCTTAATGTCTCTTAATGTCTCTTCATCTCCCCCTTTGTTCCTTTATCCCCTCCCCCTTTTCCCAGCTTTACCCTGGCCTTAAATCTATTTGATTTCCGGCTCTTCCCAGTTCTGATGAAAGGTCATCGACCTGAAACGTTAACTCTCTTTCTCTCTCCACGGATGCTGCCTGGCCTGCTGAGTTTTTCCAGCGTTTTCTGTTGTTATTTCGGATTTCCAGCATCCGCAGTATTTTGCTATCGTACCTGTTAATTTCGCTTCTGAAAGTTTTTCATGTATAGTTCATTCGATATAGGGGAAATGTGATGGGTATCATTGGAGAGCGAGAGTGGGAGAGAGAGAGAGAGAGAGAGAGGGGTACGGATTTCACTGAGCAACAGCCGATGTTAGCAACCAACCGGCCTTGGATATTTTCATGATAGAATGTTTAGATTGGAAATGTTATGTTATGGTGAGAAAGTCTATAGACTAGAAGGGTTATACTTACCACGGCAAGGCCACAGTGTTTTTACGAGCTCCTAACGTTGTTGATGTATGTTGAGTAAAATGTATAGTTGTGTCTCTGGACTATGTAATGGCCAGAGAATTGCATAGTAGGCAATGCCAGCTCCAGTTTGAAACGGAAACAGTGTATAAATATCAGCTTTTTCCATTGTTTATGCAGCACGAAAAGACCCATGCCGAATTTTGCGTCCTCTCTCGGTGACTGTACTCCGCCTGTAAATTGCCTTTGTTGCTGAAGTTAAAGAATAAAATGATCATCACCAGAAGACTGAACTCGTTACTACTCAAGTGAACAAACAAAATACTGTTTAAGGTATCATTGGCGGGCCGAGCGAAGGACATAAACTTGTTGCTGTTTGAAAACCTGGGAAGTCGAGATGGGATTGAAGTCGAACCTCAACCATAAAGAGCTCAATCGTGAACTACCTCTGGGCAGGAGCTAGACTACTTTCACCATCGACAATCCAAGGCAACGCAGCAGGATTCAGGATAAAAGAACACACACACGTGTAAGTTGTATTCAATCTGATAGGGGGTATAGTAGATATTAAGTTATATGGTGCCTTAACGTGACAGTGGCTGAAGGATCACTGTACTAATCATATCGTCCTCAATCTCTTGTAGGTTGCATAGAAAGAGAGAGGTTGTTGTAAAGAAATTGCAGACTGATCACCTCCAATAAATGCCGAGACCAAGAAGGAGAGGGGAAATTATTAACAGCTGTAAACATTAACGAAAATAAATTGGTATTATCTCGAATGTTTTGGGTTGAATGTTATGTCCAAAAGCACACTCGGGAAGGAGCTTTTGAGGAGGGCAACAGTGACCCTTACAGGGAGGGACCTTACGATGAAGTGTGACAACGGCCGAGTTCAAGAAGCAGAGGGCCAAAGAGACAACAACTGTAAAAATAAAGGTTTATTGATAATAACGAAGTCCCCTCATGGAGGGAGCGTCAGAAGGTTATAAAGACAGGCACTTGTTACACTGTGCAGCTCACGCTGGGACACACTGCAGCGACATCAGGGTAACAACTATCAGAGAGATGACAGAGAGAGGGAAAAAGAAAGCCAGCAGCTACAAACCAGGAATGGCAATCTAAGATGTATATTGACCAAACTCCACGCCTGACATTGCCTGTCAATCTAAGCTGCATTCTGACCAAACTCCAGGCCTGGCATTGCCTGTCAATCTAAGCTGTATGTTGACAAAACTCCAGGCCCGGCATTGCCTGTCAATCTAAGCTGCATTCTGATCAAACTCCAGGCCTGACATTGCCTGTCAATCAAAGCTGTACACTGACCACACTCCAGGCCTGACATTGCCTGTCAATCTAAGCTGTATACTGACGACAGTCCTGGACTGGCATTGCCTGTCAATCTAAGCTGTATGTTTTTTCAAACTCCAGGCATGGCAGTGCCCGTCAATATAATTTGTGTGCTGAACAAATTCCAGGCCTGGCATTGCCTGTCAATTTAAGCTGTATACTGACGACAGTCCTGGACTGGCATTGCCTGTCAATCTAAGCTGTAGCTGAACACACTCCAGGCCTGGCATTGCCTGTCAATTTAAGCTGTATACTGACGACAGTCCTGGAATGGCATTGCCTGTCAATCTAAGCTGTAGCTGAACACACTCCAGGCCTGGCATTGCCTGTCAATCTAAGCTGTATACTGACCACACTCTAGGCCTGGCATTGCCTGACAATCTAAGCTGTATACTGACCACACTCCAGGCCTGGCATTGCCTGTCAATCTAAGCTGTATACTGACCACAGTCCAGGCCTGTTATTGCCTGACAATCTAAGCTGTATACTGACCAGACTCCAGGCCTGTCATTGCCTGTGAATCTTGTGGCTTTAAAACAGTTAATAATAACTCTGGGTTTTACGCTTGATGTGTAACAAAATATATTAGGAAAAGGAAAAATAAATTGTAAAGCCCACAGCCAAAGATAAAGAAAGAGGACCGCTGTGAGGAAGAAATGGGATAAGTGTTGTCATTTATAACACAAAATGGAAAACGTTTCTGAGAATGTGGCTGAATGATTCTTGCCCCGCGACCAGGGAATATCACATAAATGTTGGCACTTTGCTTTCATAATGCATTGCAGGAATGAATGGAAGGAAAAGTAGGGGATACTACCTCCAATAGAGGCCAAATCCAAAGCGGAAAGGATCAGATAATAAATCAGTGTCGTTTTCGAGCAGTCCGGAAGTGGACTAGTATCAAAAGGTGACAGAATTAAGGCTGATGGACTCAAACAATATTGAGAGGACCAGAGATAAGAAGTTGTTAGAATCGTTAGAAATTATAATTCTAAGTTTCATAAAAGAGTAACTATAGTAGATTGGCTATGCTCATTTTAATTTCTGAATGTGCACCCAGAATTGGATAATAAAACTCTGAACTACGATTTAATTTAATAACGCTGGTGCAGGAAGGCTGAGAAAAGACAAAACTAAGGTTTGTTTAACAAAAGATAACTTTCACTCCAAGGTTCAGCCTTGAAGTTACGGTTGCCATGGTAGAAAATGAATTTGAACCTTTCAAAACATTGGAATCGAGTTACAAACCTGTTAAAGACTCCGTTGTATTTTTAAATCAGTTTGATCAAACACAAAGCGTTGTAATTGCAATTGAACTGATGACTCAAAGATAGCCGGCAATCTAACCAGAGTAGATGGATGTTTTACAAAGAGAAATTAATAGATTAAATGAATGGGCAAACGTGTGACAAATGGATATTAAAGTAGGCAATTGTAAGGTCAGCCACTTTGGAATAAAAAGGATAGAAAAGGATAATATTCTCTAAATTGTGAAATGCTAGAAACAGAGGAGGTCCAAAGAGACTTGGGGATTCATGCACATAGATCATTAAAATCAGAAATAATCAAACAGTTTAAAAATAGAAATAATCAAAAAGGCTAATGGAATGCTGACCTTTATATCTAGAAGACTTAAATACAATGGGGTTGAAGTTATGCTTCAGCTATACAAATCTCTGGATAGACATACCTCAGGAAGGATATGTTGAGCTTGGAGGGAGTGCAGAGATTTTCCAAAATTCAAGGGTTAAATTACGAGGCGAGATTATACGAACTACGGCTGCATTCCCTGGGATTTTTAAAAAGAGGGTGGCGAGGTGTGATTTGATCGAAGTTTTCAAGATAATAAAAGGAACTGAGACGTTAGAGAGCGAAAAATATGCAGATTGATGACGTTAACCAGCTTCAGAAGAATCAGAAAGATCATCAGTACGTTTTGGTCATAATTAAGTGATCTTCCAGATGAGTTTCAATAGCAAACATCAGAAATTGAAAATTCGTATGGGGAAAATAGCGTCAGGTAGTCTATGATGGAATAAAGAAGGAGAAAGGGAAAGATTATGTCCCTCTTCTACAGTTAGGTTCTGCAAGATTTTAGTGCACTGCCTCTGTCAAAAGCTTTTGTGACGGTTTTTGCTGCCACCGTAGCTCCGCACTCTTTTCCCTTTTATGTAAGAGTGTTAAAAGTTTTGTTCCACTGAAAACACTAATTATTGTTCAGTGGAAGTCATTCATTGTCCAGTCATTTGGAAAGACACCTGAAGAAAGAAAAGCAAATATGTCATTTATTGTACGCAAATGCTATGTTGTTGTATTTTATCTGTTCTGTATTGTTTTTAATCAATAAAATATTGGCCTAATTAAATTATCACTATTGAGGTTGAACTAACCTATTAAATGGTGAAAACCCGACTTTCAGTATGGCCACAGTGACATTCTGGTTATTTTAAACTGTGTGCGCGTCTCCAGTTCCGGACACGAGTCTTTCACATGGAAGAAAGGGGAAGACACGCTATATTGGAGCAGAATTAGCTCACAAAATGTTTCAATTTAATAGGGATGTTGGCAACGATTTAGGCTGTAAAAAAATTAAAAAATAATAGTGTTTGTTTCATGGGAAAGTTTTCCTAAATTTATCTGACGTGACGTGATGACGTCAGACAATATTTTGTTCCGTCTTCTTTTCAACCTGCAAAGCAGTCAACCCTTTCCGCTGACTGCTGTTTTCTTCATTCAGCAAGGACCCACTTTTTTATTGCTGGATGTAAATCTACAGGGGTCATTATTAAATTTAAATTTCTTAATCGGAGCGGACAGAAGGAGATTATGAATTGTCAGATTAACCCATTGGGCGTTTAAACAGATCCACAATAGACTCTCTGTTTCATTGTTCCTATAAACAGGGGACCACGTTTTCCCGGACTTTGTGGCGGTTGATGCCATAGCAAGAGATCCAGCAGTTTGAATAATTTCCTGCAGCATCGGCAGACATCGAATGTCGCGGGGTGGTGACAACAATGGACTTCAGACTTCAACCTATTGGGTTAAATTATTGGGATCGATTGTTATTTCCAAGAGACATTGCTCGAAGGGAAGGTACACGAATTGCATCCAAACGCAATTGATACTTTAGTCTTCTTTGTAAACTCACAAATTCTGGGCATAATTTGTTTGTGAAATTTAAATTTATTGGATCAATTTTTACGAGTTGCTGTTGAAGCATTTAGGAAGGAAAATTTAGATGAAATTTTAGCGGATAATCCAGCTTTATTTTAAATATCCAGATGATGTGGTTCCCTCCAAACTATGTATTGAGAAATACGTTTTTGGGGAGGAAAGTTTTGTGATAAAGGTAACTAAGATCCCTCATCTTGCAGACTGAATTGCTCTCCAGCATATTTTGGGGAATAAAAGGTCCAAGAACAGTTTCGGAGCATTAAAAGTAAACACAAGAAATGTATTAATACTTGGATCAAGTGGGAACGTGTGGTCTATGTTTTAAATATATTATGATAATATTATATTAGACAGCAAAGTACCTCCGTGGCTCACGAATGAACTGGTGAATACTGCATAAAATTGGATGAGCGGAAGTGAGTGAGGATCTAAGATGAGAACAGGAAATTTACAACACCAAATGGGAAGTTTTCTACAATCATTGTTCTTAGGTGAATTGGCATAAATCACCTGGGTGCAATTTAGTATTAATATACATTCTTGCAAAAGTCAGGGAAGTGTGATAAATTGATAAGCTTTCTCTTGGAGATGTTTGTGTCATTGCAGATACTGAACAATAAGAAAACTGCATTTGATAATCCGACCACAAACCGAGACATCAGGTTAATGCAAATGGAGATGAGAAAAAGATCTCCAGACACCCCACGATATTTTGATACGATCACCAGAAAGCCCAAGAATGGCTTGGATCAGATGTCACGAGTGGCATGATATTGGGATACCGGTGTGTGTGAGTGTGGGTATATGTAAATTTGTTATGTGTAAAGTAATTAGCATGCGGGAATGAATTTAGAATTTCCACTGAAGAACGGGTCTCAGACATGATCTGTTATCGACAACAGCGCAACGTGAAATGGCAAATGTGGCTCAGGAGAGTGACACAAATGTTTTAATCATCATAGCCATGACACATTCTCCACAGAGACACTGACTTTGAAATAATCAGGATAGAGTTAAACACACTGCTACGTGTCAGAGGCATTAAAATTAAAAGTAAAGAGAATGCTGATCAAATTAGGACTTTCTTACAGATAGAATGCTCGTCAGTTTCGAGGCCGCCACCAAGTAATGAACAAAGAAAGCTTGTAGGGAGGCTAAAAACAAAAGAAAAATCAGAGAGGCCGATGCCTGTCTCTGTCTGAAAAAGGGGGCCATGGCTGTGTACAAATCAGCTCCAAGCTGAAGGTGGAGACAAGGAGGCCATACCTTACAGGTTCCATAACTAAACATGGGTCCAAGTGAGAAGTGACCTCCGTGACGAAGCAGTGGACCTCAAAAGGTTAAGGTTTGGAATCAGTGATAAAGCGATGTATAGCATCTAAAAAGCATAATTTCGGTGGTACTAGAGAAAGACCCTTAAAGCGGGCTCCTTGGAAATATTGGGAGTCCCGTATGCGGGAGACCACGATGGCTCCCCTGAACCAGGTGAGATGGGACACACCCTGACATCAAAAACTAACTTGCTCACGGATTAATAGGGTTCAGCAAAACAGTTGGTATCACACTAGGACAAAAAGTAAGTCAAGAACATTGCAAAACAGTTCAATACAAACTTAAAAGGTAATGACAGCAGGTTATTTTGCATTAAGAAATGTCTTATGTGGATAAGTAATATTAGCTATTGGTTTGCCAAGTACAAACGCTGATAGTGATGATCATGAGGCTAAAACGTATGTGGGACCAAAATAAAATGTCGCACCTCACAAAAAATCTCTATATGACCGATCCAGCAAATGAAACAGATGTTAATGCACTGGAAGTAATGGAATCAGGAAATGTATTATATAACTATGTGCATTTTAAAATTGTACCGTTTGCATAAAAAATGAGCTTGAATGTGTCAACTGGATTATGTGAAGGGAGTTGTTCACACGTGGAAGCGGCGGAGAGATGTTGTGATTGAGAGTGGCAGCAAGGGCGGCGATCGATTGAGTGTAAGAAATGGAAGCAACAAAAAATTAAAGTTGTGGAATCTGTGAGTCACTGAGACAAAGCGTGTGTGGAGATGTCTGAGTGAACGGAAATGTTTGCTTCGAAAGTTTAAGAAGTGACATATATATTGACAAAACTGGCGAGCCTGCAGAGTTTAACGCTGTTGGGGAAGCGACGAAATTTATAAATGCCGCAATATCTGGCAGCGGTGGGATTCGAAACCCGCCCCTCCGAAAAGAACGCTCGGCCACGCTAAAAGAGTGACACGGTTTGTTTCTGAAACTAGTGACGAGCGATTGAAATGAGACTTTGTATTACAAAAGAAGGGTAACAAAGGAAATTAAAGAAGTAGATGGCAAACTCTTCTGATATTGCAACACACTAGATCAGAAGAAACTACGTGTTCACAGGGCAACACCAATAAATAGATGGAGGTTGTAACACAACAATGGTAAATTTGATTCAATATTTATCCCTAAAGCAACAGTAAGAAAAAACAGATTATCTGGTCATTATCACATTGCTGCTTATGGGAGCTTGCTGTGCGCAAAGTGGCTGCGGCCTTTCCCACATTACAACAGGAACTACACTTTAAAATACTTCATTGGCTGTAAAGCGCTTTGGGCCGTGTTGAGGTCGTGAAAGGCGCTAAAGAAATATAAGTTTGAGCAGAACGTGCGAGCCTGAGGGGAAACAGTGCAAGAGGACAACAAATAAAAGCGGGAGAACCGGCGGCAGAGAGTCAGTGAGAGCGGAGAGAGGCAGACTGAGGGAAGAAAGAATCAACGGTAGAAAGAAAGATAATCATTTCCATATGGAAATATTTGAGAATTTTGCCAATTGTGGTAATAACTTTCCGAGGAAAGACGTCATCTTTTGATATTCTATCAAACGCTCTCTCTGAACTGAACTGTTCCGGCCGCATTGAGCCTGAAATTTACCATAATTATAAGAGGAGAGAATAAGGGCCCAGAAATTGATCTCGCTCTGTTCCCGCGGGGGTAAGCCTTCCCCGCGATGTCTCACCTCGCTTATGCTTTTTCTGATCCAGCTCGCACGAACTTGATGTTCCAGACATCAGCTGTGCTGGGCTTGCGTATCCCAGCGGCGTAGTTAATTCGTGCGAGCTGTGGGATCACGTGACTCAGTTAGAGCCAATGGCAGCACACCATCTTCCATTCATAAGTCTCACAGCATGGCTGTGAGACTTATGAATCTTACACCCCCCCAAAATAACAGCTAAACCTCAATTAAATTAAAAAAAAACCATCACATTAATAAAAATAAGTATAGTTAATTAAATTAACCATTTTAAATAAAAAATTAAATTTTTGAAAAAATTTAAAATCTTTTAAAAAGTTATAAAAATAAACTTACCTGTCTTTAAAGTCTATAAAAAAGATATACCTGTAAAAAAAATTCAAAAAAATACTTAATTCACAATAGGTGATACGTTGTCGTGTGTCTCGAAGGCCGCCTTGGAGAACGCTCACCCGAAGATCGGAGGCTGAATGTCCTTGACTGCTGAAGTGTTCCCCGACTGGGAGGGAACACTCCTGTCTGGCGATTGTTGCACGGTGTCCGTTCATACTTTGTCGCAGTGTCTGCATGGTCTCGCCGATGTACCATGCTCCGGGGCATCCTTTCCTGCAACGTATGAGGTAGACAACGTTGGCCGAGTCACATGAGTATGTACCATGTACCTGGTGGGTGGTGTCCTCACGTGTGATGATGGTATCTGTGTTGATGATCTGGCATGTCTTGCAGAGGTTGGCGTGGCAGGGTTGTGTGGTGTCGTGGTCGCTGTTCACATGAAAGCTGGGTAATTTGCTGCGAACGATGGTCTGTTTGAGGTTAGGCGGCTGTTTGAAGGCCAGTAGTGGAGGCGTGGGGATGGCCTTAGCGAGGGGAACACTTCAGCAGTCAAGGACATTCAGCCTCCGATCTTCGGGTAAGCGTTCTCCAAGGCGGCCTTCGAGACACACGACAATGCAAAATCGTCGAGCAGAAACTGATATTCAAGTTTAGCAACCATGAGGACGGCCTCAACCGGGATCTTGGGTTCATGTCACGCTACATGTAACCCCACCTGACGTAGAGTCATCCAGACTTGAATCGTCATTGGCTTGTTCTCTCTACAAAGATGCGGCCGAACCTGCTGTGATATCCAGCAAAAAAAGTTTTTTGCTTTCCATACAGACCCCAGCATCTGCCACATTTGACCCCTTGTGACCCCACATCATTGTCTTTGATGTAATGTTTTCCTGACTGACCTGTTTGGACACCATCCACACCTGTGATTGACGTGATTATCTCTCTGCCGAGGTGTGATAAAGGGCATTATAAAGATCAACTGTAGTCACCTGGCAGTGTTCTCTGACTATATATGCTGTGCCCATATACATCTCTTCGCTTCACCTGAGGAAGGAGAAGCGCTCCGAAAGCTTGTGATTTCAAATAAAGCTGTTGGACTATAACCTGGTGTTGTGTGACTTCTCACATTTGTCCACCCCAGTCCAACACCGGCATCTCCACATCATTATCAATAGAGGAATAGAGAAGAAAAGTGAATAACTTATGCCAAATCTTCCTAAAACACTGGTTAGCCTCAGCGGGAGTATTGTGTTCAATTATGGGCATACACTTTGGGAAGGATGACAAGGCCTTGGAGAGGGTGCAGAGGAGATTTACTAGATTGGTACCAGGGTTAAGGGATTTCAGTTACGTGGAGAGATTGGAGAACCTGGGATTGTTCTCCTTAGAGCAGAGACGGTTAAGGGGAGGCTTAATAGAGATATTCAAAAACATGAAGGTGTTTGATAGAGCAAGTAGGGAAACTATTTCCTCTGACAAGTGGAATGTTAACCAGAGGTCATATATGTGATATATATTGGCGCACAGACGGTTGTTAAGTTTAGGAACGCGTTACCTAAAAAGGGAGTGGAGTCAGGTTCGACAGCAACTTAAAAAGACAATTGGTCATGTTTTTGAAGAGAACTAATTTGCAGGGTTGTGGTAAAAACGCTGGGTGTGGGAGGAAATTGGACAGATCAGTCAAAGAGCCGGCACAGGCACGACAGGCCGAATGGCCCCTGTGGTGCTGTAAAATTCTATGACTTTAAAGCCTCCATAATGTTAACGGCCTACATGGGCCCTCGTCTCAGTCTACTTTTTCCTAGAGGGAAGAGGCCAAATAGTTCCCGAAGACTTCCTTCACATTTCCTCATTCACTGTTCCTGGAGTGACGAGGCCAGAATTCTTCTCTTCACCCACAGTTGCATCAGGTGCTCCTACTTCAGCTCAGACTTGGAAAATAAACGGAGATTATAAAGATAAGGCTGCCAGTCCTTCTGTCCTTCTTTGCAAGAGGACATCAGCTGGGGATGTAGCTCAGTAGTCGAGTGCATGCTTCGCAAGTTCTGAGGTCCTAGGTTCCAATCCACAGCCTCTCGAAATGATGTTTTATGAGTTCCAGCATCGGAGGCCTGGATTAAACATTTCTTCCATTTCTTATAATCTATCGACCGCGCCATGCTTGCTGCCACTGTCAAACCCACTGTCTCTCAGCCGCTTCCCCGTTTGCCCTTCCAAACTTCCCGGTTAAACTGCGCATCTCAGCTGCTCCTGCGCTCCAATCCGATTAATAACTCTAGAATATATTCTCAACCTGGCCGATCCAGGCAGTGAACGGTACAATAAGACACGGTTAAGAGAATATTAATTCTCTATAAAAAGCTGGTGAGCTTGGCTCCGTGTTCAGGTTGAGGGTCAGATGTGGTTTAAATTCCATTAGTCAGAGGAATTGCCATTAGGAGGTCAAATATCCGCTATTATTCTCCCCGCTTATAATTATGGTAAATTTCAGGCTCAATGCGGCCGGAACAGTTCAGTTCAGAGAGAGCGTTTGACGGAAGATCAAAAGATGACGTCTTTCCTCGGAAAGTTATTACCACAATTGGCAAAATTCTCAAATATTTCCATATGGAAATGATAATCTTTCTTTCTACCGTAGATTCTTTCTTCCCTCAGTCTGCCTCTCTCCGCTCTCACTGACTCTCGGCCGCCGGTTCTCCCGCTTTTATTTGTTGTCCTCTTGCACTGTTTCCCCTCAGGCTCGCACGCTCTGCTCAAACCTATATTACCTTAGCGCCTTTCACGACCTCAATATATTCCAAAGCGCTTTACAGCCAATGAAGTATTTTAAAGTGTAGTTCCTGTTGTAATGTAGGAAAGGCCGCATCCATTTTGCGCCCAGCAAGCTCCCATAAGCAGCAATGTGATAATGACCAGATATTTGTTTTTTTCGTACTGTTGCTTTAGGGATAAATATTGAATTAAATTTACAATTTTTGTGTTCCAACCTCCATCTATTTATTGGTGTTGCCCTGTGAACAAGTAGTTTCTTCTGATCCAGTGTGTTGCAATATCAGAAGAGAGTTTGCCGTCGACTGGTTTAATTTCCTTTGTTAACCTGCTTTTGCAATACACAGGCACTTTTCAATCACCAGTCACTAATTCAGAAGTGAAGCTTTTCTCTGTGGTAGCGTGGCCGAGGGGGTCCAAAGCGTTGGATTTAGGCGCCAATCTCTTCGGAGACGCGGGTTCTGAATCCCACCTGCTGCCAGGTATTACGGCATGTATAAATTTCGTCGCTTTCACCAAAAGCATTAAACTGTGCAGTCTTACCAATATCTATGTCACTTCTTAAACTTTCGATTCTAACATTTCCCTTCACTCACACGCGCTGTGTCTCACTTACTCAGAGATTCTGCAATTTTGTTGCTGACAATCTATCGACGGCACCCTCCTTGCTGCCACTCTCACCGCCGCTTCCCCGTTCGCCCTTCCAAACTTACCTGTTGAACACCTCCCAAATGCTCCTGCGCTCCAATCCGATTAATAGAACAAGAATATATTCTCAACCTAACACAGAGGGAGGAATAGACTGTATTTTAGGTGGTGCTAATTTTCCAGAGAGCAGTAATGCGTTGCCGGCCGGTGTTGTGGGCGCTGACTCTCTGATCGGCTTCAAGAAGGATGGGAAAACACATGGCAGGTGGAAGATAATGCAGAGAGGTGTGACATGATATATTTTGGTGGGACGGATGAGGAGTGGCAAGATGAACGGAACAGTAGAATTTTAAAGGGGTGCATGAAATGAGAGACCTGGAGGTTGTATGTAAACAAATATTTTAAGGTGGCAGGACACGGCTGTTAAAAAGCAGATGGGATGCTTGGCTTTATCAAGAGGAATAGAGAAAAGTAATAAGTTTTGCCAAATCTTCCTAAAACACTGGTTCGCCTCAGCTAACCTAGATGTAATCTATATTGGCGCACAGACGGTTGTTAAATGCAGGAACGCGTTACCTAAAGAGGTAGTGGAGTCTGATTCGACAGCAACTTCAAAAGGCAATTGGACATGTTTTTGAAGTGAACTAATTGGCAGGGTTGTGGGAAACACGCTGGGGTGTGGGATGAAATTGGACACATCAGTCAAAGAGCCGGCACAGGCACGACAGGCCGAATGGCCAATGTTGTGCTGTAATATTCTGTGATTTTAACTCCTCCATAATGTTAAAGGCCTACATGAGCTCTCCTCTCAGTCTACTTTTTCCTAGAGGGAAGAGGCCAAATAATTCCTCAAGTCTTCCTTCTCATTTCCACTTTCTCTGTTCTCGGAGTGACGAGGCCAGAATTCTTCTCTTCACCCTCAGTTGCATCAGGTGCTCCTATTTCAGCGCACACTTGGAACACAAAGGGAGATTAGAAAGATAAGGCTGCCAGTCGTTCGATCCTTCATTACAGTAAAACGTCAGTTGGGGATTTAGCTCAGTCGGAGAGCGCATGCTTCGTATGTAAGAGGTCCTTGGTTACTAGTTCCAGAACCAAGCCCTACTGTTGTTGTAGCGTGGCCGAGCGGTCTAACGCGCAGCATTTAGTCTCCAGTTTCTTTGAAGGCGTGGGTTCTAATTCCACCGCAGATATTGCTCGGCTGAAAATTCCTAAGTTAGTGAATCGAAACATTCCTCTGCTATTTGGAAACTTCCTTACACCAACAACAATCATCTATTGCTAATCACATACCACTTACTTTTTATCACACTTTACTTATACCAACTTCCTGCTTGCAATAAACACAAAAACCTTCAACACAACTTTCAAGTCACTTTTATTCGCACCAATATAAGCTGCAAATACTGCAAACACGCAGCAATCTTGGCTTTCGCCTTTCTCTCAACCCATTCCTGCAGCGTGGCCTCTCCACCACCAGGTGGTGTTTTTGGCCACAGTGAAACCCTGGCACATGGTCACAGTGAGGAGACGGACAGTAACACAGAAAACCTTCACACAACAGGGAAAGCAATTACACAGCAGGTGAAACGTTTACACAACAGGGAACACCTTTAGACAACAGCGAACACCTTTACAAAGCAGAGAACATCTTTACACAGCAGAAATCACCTTCATACAAGTCTCTCTCTTCTTCTCCGTTTCCCTGTCTATTTTAAGTGCAATGGGGACTGTTTAGGGTCAAGCTTCTGTCAAAATGGGAGTGAAGGTACAACGCGAGATCAAGGTTCAATGCAAAATGGGTAGAATTATGGTACAATGGATACTGGACGATGTGTGAAGCTTCAATGGGGACTGGGCGGAGTGATAGTCTAATGGGAGCTGGAGGGAAAGAAAGTGCAATGGGAACTGGTGTGCGGTGAATGTGCAATGGAGAGCTCGCCGTTTGACGGTGCAATGGTGATTGGGCAGGGTGATTGTGTAATGGGGACATGGCGGGGTGAAAGTTCACCCCTCACCACCAGCGCAGTGCGGCTGCAGCTTGTGAGATCTGCAATATGGACTCCAGCATCTCATGCATGTCTACAATAGCAAAATACTGCGGATGCAGGAAATCTGAAATAACAACAGAAAATGCTGGAAACACTCAGCAGGCCAGGGTCCCAGACCTGAAACATTAACTCTGTTTCTCTCTCCACGGATGCTGCCTGGCCTGTTGAGTGTTTCCAGCATTTTCTGTTGTTATTTCTCGTGCATGTCACCGCGATCACACCTCCCTCACCCGCGACCTCGACCAACAATACAAACAAGAGCAGCAACGTTATGGGGAAACCGTAACCTCCACGTCACAGTTCGCTCATTCACAGACAATCTTGGTGATTTATCACCTTCCTTCATCGTTGCTGGTTCAGAAATCTGGAATACCCCTCCCCCCATCCTCACCACAGCCCCATTGCAGGATCACAGTCACCACAAGGACAACAGATTTTCAAGCAGGAGCCCCACAAGAACCTTCAGAGGGCAGCCAGGGATGGGCAATAAACTCTGCCTTGCGCACAGTGCCTTGAATTGTCCACCTTCTCAAAACAAATTCTGATATTATGCTGGCACATTCTCTGGAACCAGAATGAAATGTATTGATTCCATAGAATAACATGACAATTTTGTTTGAAATTACACCCCACATTTATTAAACAGAGAAGCACAAAAGGCGGCGTGTAACATGTGAGCTGTGCGATCCAACATTACATGAAATCTAACCGGAAGCGAAATTACCCATCATCACTTCCTGTCTGGAACGGTGGCATAGTGGTTAGCACTGGTGCCTCACAGCGCCGGGGACCCGGGTTCGAATCTGACCTCGGGTGACTTTCTGTGTGGAGTTTGCACATTCTCCCCGTGTCTGCGTGGGTTTCCTCCGGGTGCACCGGTTTCCTCCCACAGTCCAAAGATGTGCGGGTTAGGTTGATTTGGCTATGATAAATTGACCCTTAGTGTTAGGGGGGGATTAAATATGTGGGGTTATGGGGATAGGATAGGATATGTTATTGGGAATTAAATGCGTGGGGGTAGGGTGGGATATGTGTACTGTGGGGATTAAAGCAGGGACAGGGTACTGGACTTGGATGATCAGCCATGATCGTATTGAATGGTGGAGCAGGCTCGACGTGCCGAATGGCCTACTCCTGTTCCTAGATTCTGTGTTTCTATGTAATCCTGCGCGGTACTGAGTGCTGTGGTTCGGTGGATTGTACCACGGCGAGGCCGATCACGTCAGAACGGGTCCTGGAGATAACTGCTTCAACTGGAGCGGCTCACCGGGGGCTCCGGAAATTGGAGCTAACGTGGCCTCTTTATCACTGAAAGCTTTGGGCGGGCCAACTTTATCGCGGGCCTTGACTTTGAGAATGTAGATTATGGGTTGGGAAGACGAGAAAATGGACGGCAAGAAAGCGGAGTGTTTTCTGGGTCGGCCGACTGCTCGATCTCAGTTGTGAGCCTGGCGATGAAAGGTTGGGTATTCCGCCACAGCGGGACAAAGGGAGTTGTTGTCGAACAAATGACGACAGGGCTGGGCGACTCGAGCAACGAGTTCAGCAGTTGAAGGACCGCGGCCAATTTAGTGAACTGCGCGCAATATGTGTAACACTAACACGTCTTGTGTCTGGACTGTTTGTGCTGGGACAAGAGCAAAGCCGGCAACAGGGGAGCCGATCTGATGACAGCTGAAACCATGGACAGGATACGTTTTGTAATCGGGACGGTGACCAGACGGTGAAAGGGCAGACACTGTAGTAGGCCTGAACTTCCCTGGAGAAGGCAGCTCGGAGGGTTTGGTAAGAGACACGGATGTGGAGGCCCTGAGTCGTGATGGAGGCCGAGAAATGCTGGACTGGAGCCTTTCAGTTTGCTGTCACTGCTGGTTTGTGATATGAGGGCTCAGAAAAAGCGGGTAATGCGGGCGCTTTCAACATTGTCACCTTTCAGGTTTCCCTTTATGAGAAAGTGCAGGGAGTGTGATGTGTTCAGAGGCTGACCAGGCTTCCAACAACAAGCCCCTCCTCCCGCGGGAATCCAAACAAAAATTCGGTAGAAAACTAAAACCAAATAGGCCATTGCAGCTCGGACAGATCACGAACTACTCGAACATGAACATCTCTCCCTTAGGGATTAGCAGATTTCCTTCCCGCGGGAATCAGTTCCTCTCCCCACCCGTGGGTATAAACACCCCTCCCCCTCTCCCGGGATTCAGCACCTGTTAAACACGGATATCTGCTCCTCTTTTCCAGCCCCTCCCCCACTTGGGTATCAGTTCCTCTCCCGCGGGAATTAGACCCTCTCTCCACCGGGAATTCACTCCTCTTCCTCAGGGGTTTCAAACCTCCCCCCGCAGGAATCAGCCCCGTCCCCGGTCAGTGTCAACTCTCCCTTTTGGGAATTCGCCCATCTCTCTATGTGAGAATTCGCTCCTCTCTCCCTCGGTACCAGCTCCTCCTCCCGTGATAATTAGAGCCTTTCCCAGGCGAGCATCAGCCCTTCCCTCCCCGCGGGTATCAGACCCTATCGCTCCGATTTCAGCACGTTTCCCGCCCCCGCCCCCCCACCGGGGGTAAGTGCCGCACCCCCCACCCCCATGGGCACCAGAACCCCTGCTGCCGTGTATATCAGACCCTCTACCTGCTTGAGGGTATCAGCCCCAGTCCCCCGCGGGTATCAGCACCAGTCCCCCGCGGGTATCAGCCCCAGTCCCCCGCGGGTATCAGCCCCAGTCCCCAGCGGGTATCAGCCACAGTCCCCCGCGTGTATCAACCCCAGTCACCCGCGGGTATCAGCCCCAGTCACCCGCGGGTATCAGCCCCAGTCCCCCGCGGGGATCAGCCCCAGTCCCCCGCGGGTATCAGCCCCTCTCGTTATGTAATTCCAACGTAGACCCTCGCGACATGTAATTCCTATCTACCATCTCTCCCTATATAGTTACAATGAAGCCTGAGCGGAAGGCCTCCTCTTCAGTGTCCCATTGGCTCTTGTGCTCCCTGCAGCCTTTGCCTGTGTCACTCGAGGATAAGAAGCCCAGTTAATGTTGCACTGCAGCTGCTACATCCACAGGACTCTCTGACCCCTGACTGAAGCAGTGATACACCAGGGACAAAGTTACTCAAGTACGGGATTCATCTCAAGGATATGCGTTGAAACACGTTATTCGAACCTTACATAGATCAATAGTGACGACGCCTTTGGAATATTATGTACGGTTCCGGCTACCGTACTTTCCTATGATGCAATAGACAGGGTTGAGGAGAAGTCCAACGGTAATTCCAGTGTTTACGGCTTTAGGTTATGATGAGCGTGAACACAAAAGCTTCACTGATTCTCATTGAAAAGTAAAGACTATGGAACAGATTCCAAGACAAAGTATCTGAGTAATTCGTTCTAAGATATCTAGAAAAGCTCCAGTGAATTGCGGATGTATTCAAGGAGGCGCGGCTGTCCCTGGGCTGCAGAGGGGTCGCAAAGCACAACCTATAGGTGTGTAAGATCCGGATCACAGGCCACACACAGATTACCCAAAAGGGTTTTAGAAGTTGTAAGGCTTTTATTAAAGAGCTACAGTTTTAAAGCTTAAACAGGTATTACATATGGTTTAAGCCGAGTATAATAGACATACAACCCGTGACAGTAGAGAGCGATCTACAACTCCCGAATCGGAATGCCACGACCGGACGGACGGGGAGGCAGTACGGTGGTCTCGGATTGGGTGGATTCCTGCAGTCTGCTGCAGCGGTCACTTCCGTTGGGTCATCTCACAAGCTGTTGGAGGTGTTAGGCCGTCAGCCACCTCGGGGAAGCCTTCGCCCCTAACTGCCTGATTTCCTCTCTCGGTCGTCTATATTTCTAGTTATTTCGGTGGGCTGGTAATCACCTGGTTTCAATCATTTGATCCCCCATCCTATTGTCCAATTGTGAAGCGGGAAGGCATCCCTCGCCGTCCCTTACTGCATGACTGACAAGGCCTCCCTCTTATCTTTCTGAGGAATGTTTTGTTATGTTTCTTTAAGGACATTTTATGACTTTTCGGCTCCATTTTTGTCTATTATCCCCCACCCTGTGTTGTTTTGCATTTTACGATTCCCTTATCACTTCTATTTGTCTTTTGAGGCTTGATATTCGACCTTGCTGGCATTTCTGCTATCTGTTCCCGGCTGCATGTTGTCAGTCTCTGTTCTAAGAATTAAAACCCATCTTTGAATCTAACAGCTATTTCTTCCACTGCTTCCTCGTGGAGGTCGCCTCTCACTTGGATCTATGTGTTGTTATGGAAGCTTGTCTCCCACCTACAGCTTGTAGCTGATTTACATACAACCATGGCCCCCCTTGTCCAGAGAGACAGGCCTCGGCATCCGTGAGATTTTTTGCTTATTTAATCTCCCTATAAGCTTTCTTTGTTCAGTACTTAGTGGAGGCCTTGCAATTGACGACCATTCCAGATGTAAGGAAATATTAATTTGATCAGCATTCTCTTTCCTTTTAATTTTAATGCATCTGACAGGTATCAGTGTGTTTAACTCTATTCTGATTAATTCAAAGTTGGTTTCTCTTTGGAGAATCAGTCCTGGCTAGTATCAGTAATGGTGACCATGAAACTACCGGATTGTCGGAAAGAACCATCTGGTTCACTAATGTCCTTTCGGAAAGGAAATTGGCTGTTCTTACCCGGTCTGGCCTTAATGTTACTCCAGACCTGCAGCAACTCTTCTTGAAATCTGATTGACTTGCTAGACCATTTCAGAGGGCATTTAAGAGTCAACCACAATCTGGTGGGGGGGGGGGGGTGGTGGGGGGGACGCTCCACTGACTGGAGTCATACCTAGCACAAAGGAAGATGTTTGTGGTGGTTGAACAGCAATCATCACAGCCCCAGGACATCGCTGCAGGAGTTCCTCAGGGCAGTGTCCTAGACCCAACCATCTTCAGCTGCTTCATCAATGACCTTCCCTCCAACATAAGATCAGAATTGTGGATGTACGCTGATGACTGCACGGTGTTCAGCAACATTCATAACTCCTCAGATAATGAAGCAGTCCATGCCCACATGCAACAAGACCTGGCCGACGTTCAGGCATGGGCTGATAATTGGCAGGTAAAATTCGCGCCACAGAAGTGCCAAGCAATGACTATCTCCTAGAAGCGAGAGTCTAACCGCCTCCTCTTCACATTCAACGGCATTACCATCGCAGAATCCCCCACCATCAACATCCTGGGAGTCACTATTGACCAGAAACTTAACTGGACCAGCCACATAAATACTGTGGCAACAGGAGCAGGTCAGAGGCTAGATATTCTGCGGCGAGTGTCTCACTTCCTGATTCCCCAAAGCCTTTCTACCATCTACAAGGCACAATTAAGGAATGTGATGGAATACTCTTCACCTGCCTGGTTGAGTGCTGCTCCAACAACACACATGAAGCTCGACACCATCCAGGTCGAAGCAGCCCGCTTGATTAGAACCCCATCCACCACCTTAAACATTCAATCCCTCCACCACCGACGCACCGTGGCTGCAGTTTGTACCATCTACAAGATGCACTGCAGCAACTCGACAAGGCTCCTTTGGCAGCACCTCCCAAACCCACGACATCTTCCACAGAAAGCGGGTATCTGCTGATGTATTTGAGCTCCTGCACTAACACGTGTATTTATGCAGCTACACAGAGGAAATTCAGAGAAGAGTTGGTGAATGTGTTAAAATCTCCCTGGACAATAATCCTCAAATTGTTTACAAATGAGAAAAACATTGAGTCAAATCAAATATTCCTCTCTTAACAAAAGCGAAATTTCAATTCGTTTTCTGTATAAGAATATGCTTCTTTCCGGTAATCTCAAAATGAGAGATGTTTGCAAATTATATAAAACCAAAAAAACCTGATGAATTTAACGACTACTTGCAGTGTTCGCCGGGGAAGCAACAACGTCAGCAGGGATCCTGTAGCGGAATTAGGGAGCTTCATGAAAGTTCATGAACACTTAGCTGTGGGAGTGCAGTGATGATCATTCCCAGCTCCTGTCTGTTAACACGATAGTCTAATTCTATATCTGCGGGAGTGCAGTGACGATCATTCCCAGTTCCTGTCTGTTAACACGACAGTCTAACTCTATATCTGCAGGAGTGTAGTGATGATCATTCCCCGCTCCAGTCTGTAAACACGATAGTCTAACTCTGTATCTGTGGGAGTGCAGTGATGATCATTCCCAGCTCCTGTCTGTTAACAAGACAGTCTAACTCTGTATCTGTGGGAGTGTAGTGATGATCATTCCCAGCTCCTGTCTGTTAACACGACAGTCTAACTCTATATCTGCGGGAGTGCAGTGACGATCATTCCCAGTTCCTGTCTGTTAACACGACAGTCTAACTCTATATCTGCAGGAGTGTAGTGATGATCATTCCCCGCTCCAGTCTGTAAACACGATAGTCTAACTCTGTATCTGTGGGAGTGCAGTGATGATCATTCCCAGCTCCTGTCTGTTAACAAGACAGTCTAACTCTTTATCTCCGGGAGTGCAGTGATGATCATTCCCAGCTCCTGTCTGTTAACACGATAGTCTAACTCTTTATCTCCGGGAGTGCAGTGATGATCATTCCCAGCTCCTGTCTGTTAACAAGACAGTCTAACTCTGTATCTGTGGGAGTGTAGTAATGATCATTCCCAGCTCCTGACAGTTAACACGACAGTCTAACTCAATATCTGTGGGAGTGCAGTGAAGATCATTCCCAGCTCCTGTTTGTTAACACGATAGTCTAACTCTATATCTGCGGGAGTGTAGTGATGATCATTCCCAGCTCCTGTCTGTGAACACGACAGTCTAACTCTATATCTGCAGGAGTGTAGTGATGATCATTACCAGCTCCTGTTGTTAACACGACAGTCTAACTCTATATCTGCGGGATTGTAGTGATGATCATTCCCAGCTCCTGTCTGGTAACACGACAGTCTAACACTATATCTCAAGGATTGCAGTGATGATCGTTCCCAGCTCCTGTCTGTTAACACGACAGTCTAACTCTATAACTGTGGGAGTGCAGTGATGATCATTCCCAGCTCCTGTCTGTTAACACGACAGTCTAACTCTATATCTCCGGGATTGCAGTGATGATCATTCCCAGCTCCTTTCTGTTAACACGACAGTCTAACTCTATATCTCCGGGAGTGCAGTGATGATCATTCCCAGCTCCTGTCTGTTAACACGATAGTCTAATTATATATATGTGGGAGTGCAGCGATGATCATTCCCAGCTCCTGTCTGTTAACACGACAGTCTAACACTATATCTGTGGGAGTGTAGTGATGATCATTCTCAGCTCCTGTCTGTTAACACGACAGTCTAACTCTATATCTGCAGGAGTGTAGTGATGATCATTCTCAGCTCCTGTCTGTTAACACGACAGTCTAACACTATATCTGTGGGAGTGTAGTGATGATCATTCTCAGCTCCTGTCTGTTAACACGACAGTCTAACTCTATATCTGCAGGAGTGCAGTGATGATCATTCTCAGCTCCTGTCTGTTAACACGACAGTATAACTCCATATCTGTGGGAGTTCAGTGATGATCATTCCCAGCTCCTGTCTGTTAACACGACAGTCTAACTCTATATCTCCGGGAGTGCAGTGATGATCAATCCCAGCTCCTGTCTGTTAACACGATCGTCTAACTCTATACCTGCGGGAGTGCAGCGATGATCATTCCCAGCTTCTGTCTGTTAACACGACAGTCTAACTCTATATCTGTGGTAGGGTAGTGATGATCATTCCCAACTCCTGTCTGTTAACACGACAGTCTAACTCTATATCAGTGGGAGTGCAGTGATGACCATTACCAGCTCCTGTTGTTAACACGACCGTCTAACTCTATATCTGCGGGAGTGCAGTGATGATCATTCCCAGCTCCTGTCTGTTAACACGATAGTCTAACTCTATATCTGTGGGAGTGCAGTGATGATCATTCCCAGCTCCTGTCTGTTAACACGACAGTCTAACTCTATATCTGTGGGAGTGCAGTGATGATCATTCCCAGCTCCTGTCTGTTAACACGACAGTCTAAGTCTATATCTCCCGTAGTGCAGTGATGCTCCTTCCCAGCTCCTGTCTGTTAACACGATAGTCTAACTCTATATCTGCGGGAGTGCAGTGAAGATCATTCCCAGCTCCTGTCTGTTAACACGACAGTCTAACTGTAAAGGGTATCTAAATGGGGTCCGCCTTCGCTTTCTGAAAAGAAAAAGGGTGGTTAAGGCAAACGTAGGTCCCTTAGAGGAGGAGACCGGGAAATTAATGGTGGGAAACATGGAGATGGCAAAAATGCTGAACAAATATTTTGTTTCAGTTTTTACCGTAGAGGACACTAAGAATATCCCAACACTGGACAAACAGGGTGCTCTATTGGGGGAGGAGCTAAATACGATTAAAATATCTAAGGAATTGGTACTCAGTAAAATAATGGGACTCAAGGCAGCGTCCAGGTAGGCCCACAGAGGCGGCGGACCTGGGTGGAGCAACAGCGGCGAGGCGGCGGCGGAAAAAGGCGGCAGCGACCAGGTAGGCCCACAAAGGCGGCGGACCTGGGTGGAGCAACAGCGGCGAGGCGGCGGCGGTAAAAGGCGGCAGCGACCAGGTCGGCTTTCACCAAGCCGAGAGCAGGAGAGAGGTAAAAATAATCGAAGTGTGACGTCACCAGAAAGCAGGTAAGTGATTGGTTGGTGAGTATTTCTCTTTTTTTTATACAAAACTTCAATTCCATAGTTTATAGTTTCTCGGGTATCTGTGGTGTAGCGGAGACTGCTGGCATAAATTAACTGAAGGGTAAATAATGCATTTTTAATTAATTACATAGAATGGGAGAGCAGGTGATGTGTTACTGCTGCAATATGTGGGAGCTGGTGGACACCATTGATGTTCACGGTGAACACATTTGCAGTAAGTGTTGGCTGCTCGAGGAACTCCGGCTCCGTGTTGATGAGCTGGAGACCGAGCTTCAAACACTGAGACACATCAGGGATGGGGAGAGTTACCTGGACTCCGTGTTTCAGGAGGTAGTCACACCAATTAGAGTAACTAATTCAGAAGTAGCCCGTGGTCAGGGACAGGAAGGTGTGACTACGAGTGAGGCAGGTACAGGGATCCAGGAGGTAGTGTTGGAGGAGCCGCAGCCCTTGCTCTTGTCCAACAGGTTCGAGGCTCTTACTCCCTGTGTGGATAGCAGCGGGGACTGCAGGGAGGATGAGCAACCTGGCCACAGCACCGTGGTAAGGGGGGCCATTCAAGTGGGGGGAGTAAAAAGAAATGTTGTAGTGGTAGGGGATAGTATCATTAGGGGGATAGATAGGGTTCTTTGCAGCCAAGAGCGAGAGTCCCGAAGGCTGTGTTGCCTGCCCGGTGCCAGGGTTAAGGACATCTCCTCTGGGCTGGAGAGAAACTTGAAGTGGGAGGGGGAGGAATCAGTTTTCGTGGTCCATGTTGGTACCAATGACATAGATAGGACAAGGAAAGAGGTTCTGCTGAGGGAGTTTGAGCAGCTAGGGGCCAAATTAAAAAGCAGAACCTCGAGGGTAATAATCTCTGGATTACTACCTGAGCCACGAGCAAATTTGGCTAGGGTAAAGAAAATCAGGGAGTTGAATGCGTGGCTCAAAGACTGGTGTGGGAAAAATGGGTTTTGCTTCTTGGGACACTGGCAGGAGAGAGCTGTTCCGTTGGGACGGACTTCACTTGGCCAGTGCTGGGACTAGTGTCCTGGCGAATCGAATAACTAGGGCTGTAGAGAGGGCTTTAAACTAATTAGTGGGGGGGAGGTTTCAAGAGAGCAAAAAATATAAATGACAACAGAGAGGGTCATAGACATAGGTAGCAGTAGGGGAATCACAAACCAGAGCGTGGCAGGAAGGGACAGAGTGTGTGGAGTAAAAGGTAAAGTGGTAAAAAGTGAAAAAGGAGGAACTAAGTGCCACAAAGCATATTTGAAAGTTCTCCATCTGAATGCACGTAGCATTCGTCACAAAATAGACGAGTTAATGGCACAAATAACTACATATGGTTATGATTGTGTGGCCATTACAGAAACATGGCTGCAGGGTGACAATGCCTGGGAATTAAACATACCAGGTTATTTAACGATCAGGAAGGACAGGCAGGAAGGAAGGGGAGGTGGGGTGGCTATGTTAATAAAGGAAGGAATCACTGTAATACAGAGTAATGATATTGGGTCAAAAAATCATGATAATGAAACAGTTTGGGTGGAGATAAGGAATAATAAGGGGAAAAAACACTAGTGGGCGTAGTCTATAGGCCTCCGAACAGTTGCAACTCTGTTGGACGGAGTATCAATCAGGAAATAGTTGAGGCATGTAATAAGGGAACATCTATAATTATGGGGGATTTTAACTATCATATTAATTGGACAAATCAAATGGGGCAGGGCTGCCTTGAGGATGAGTTCATTGAGTGTATTAGGGATGGGTTTCTTGAGCAGTATGTAACTGAACCGACCAGGGGGCAAGCAACCTTAGATCTGGTCCTGTGTAACGAGACAGGATTAATTAAAAATGTCCTAGTAAAGGATCCCCTTGAAATGAGTGACCATAACATGGTTGAATTCCATATTCAATTAGAGGGTGAGAAGGTTGGATCTCAAACAAGCGTGCTAAGCTTGAATAAAGGTGACTATGAAGGTATGCGAGCGGAATTGAGTAGAGTGGATTGGGAAAATAGATTAAAGTGTAAGACGACACATGATCAGTGGTGTACATTCAAGGAGTTATTTTAAAACTTCCAAAAAAAATATATTCCACTGAAAAGAAAAGGGTGTAAAAGAAAGGACAGTCATCCGTGGCTAAGTAAAGAAATTAAGGATAGTATTCGACTAAAAACAAGGGCATATAAGGTAGCGAAATCTAGTGGGAGGACAGAGGATTGGGAAAACTTTAAAAGGCAGCAAAAAATAACAAAAAGATTGATTAAGAAAGGGAAGATAGATTATGAGAGTAAATTAGCAAAAAATATAAAAACAGATAGTAAGAGTTTTTATAGTTATATAAAAAGAAAAAGGGTGGCTAAAGTAAATGTTGGTCCCTTGGAGGATGAGACCGGCAAATTAATGGTGGGAAATATGGAGATGGCAAAAACACTGAATGAATATTTTGTATCAGTCTTTACAGTAGAGGACACTAAGAATATCCCAACACTGGACAAACAGGGGGCTATAGGGGGAGAGGAGCTAAACACGATCAAAATCACTAAGGAAGTGGTACTCGGTAAAATAATGGGACACAAGGCGGATAAATCACCTGGACCTAATGGCTTACATCCTAGAGTCTTGAAGGAAGTGGCGGTAGGGATTGTAGATGCATTGGTAATAATTTTTCAAAACTCCCTGGATTCCGCTAAGGTCCCGGCAGACTGGAAAACTGCTAATATAACACCCTTATTTAAAAAGGGCAGTAGACAGAAGGCTGGTAACTATAGACCGTTTAGCCTAACATCTGTGGTAGGTAAAATTTTGGAGTCCATTATTAAGGAAACTGTAACAGGACATTTGGATAATCATAATTTAATAGGACAAAGTCAGCATGGTTTTACGAAGGGGAAGTCATGTTTGACAAATTTGCTGGAGTTCTTTGAGGAAGTAACATATAGAGTGGATAAAGGGGAACCAGTGGACGTAGTGTATTTAGACTTCCAAAAGGCATTTGACAAGGTGCCACACAAAAGATTATTGCTTAAGGTAAAAAATCACGGGATATGGGGGTAATATTCTGGCATGGATAGAGGATTGGCTATCTAACAGAAAGCAAAGAGTTTGGATAAATGGTTCATTCTCAGACTGGCAATCAGTAACTAGTGGTGTTCCACAGGGGTCAGTGCTGGGTCCCCAACTCTTTACAATCTATATTAACGATTTGGAGGAAGGGACCAAGTGTAACATATCAAAATTTGCAGATGATACTAAGATGGGAGGGAAAGTAGTGAGTGAGGAGGACATAAAAAACCTGCAAGGGGACATAGACAGGCTAAGTAAGTGGGCAGAGATTTGGCAGATGGAATGCAACACTGGAAAGTGTGAGGTGATGCACTTTGGCAGGAAAAATCCTAGAGCAATTTATTATCTTAATGGCAAGAAACTGGAGAGTACTGAAGTACAAAGGGATCTGGGGGTCCTGGTGCACGAAACTCAAAAGGTTAGTATGCAGGTGCAGCAAGTGATTAAGAAGGCAAATGGAATGTTGGCTTTCATTGCTAGGGGGATAGAATATAAAAATAGGGAGGTATTGCTTCAGTTGTACAAGGTATTGGTGAGACCGCACCTGGAATACTGCATACAGTTTTGGTGTCCTTACTTAAGGAAAGACATCCTTGCTCTCGAGGCAGTGCAAAAAAGGTTCACTCGGTTAATCCCGGGGATGAGGGGGTGGTCATATGAGGAGAGGTTGGGTAGATTGGGACTCTACTCATTGGAGTTCAGAAGAATGAGAGGCGATCTTATTGAAACATATAAGATTGTGAAGGGGTTGGATCGGGTGGATGCGGGGAGGATGTTCCCGATGACGGGTGAGACTAGAACTAGGGGACATAGTCTTAGAATAAGGGGCTGCTCTTTCAAAACTGAGATGAGGAGGAACTACTTCACTCAGAGGGTGGTAGGTCCATGGAATATGCTGCCACAAAAAGCTGTAGAAGCTACATCATTAAATAAATTTAAAACAGAAATAGACAGTTTCCTAGAATTAAAGGGCATTAAGGGTTACGGGGAGCGGGCAGGAATTTGGACATGAGTCTAGGTTCGGATCGGTCATGGCCCTGTGGGTAGTGGAGCGGGCCCAGGGACCGTGTAGCCTGATTCTGCTCCTATTTCGTGTGTGCAATTCTGTTAGATGCAGGAGATGGTTCTGTGATAGTAGATAGTAGATTGGCGGTTAGGATCAGATCAGCCATGATCTTATTGAATGGCGGAGCAGGCTCGAGGGGCCGATTGGCCTACTCCTGCTCCTATTTTTTATGTTCTTATGTTCTTCTAAATCCCCTGGACCTGATGGCTTACATCCTAGGGTCTTGAGGGAAGTGGCAGTAGGAATTGTGGATGCTTTGGTAAGAATTTTCCAAAACTCCCTGAACTCAGCAAAGCTCCTGGCAGATTGGAAAACTGCTAATGTAACATCCTTATTTACAAAGGGTTGTAGGCAGAAGGCTGGAAATTATAGACCAGTTAGCCTAACATCTGTGGTGGGTAAAATTTTGGAGTCTATTATTAAGGAGAAAGTAACGGAACATTTAGATAAACATAATTTAATAGGACAAAGTCAGCATGGCTTTATGAAGGGGAAGTCATGTCTAACAAATTTGCTCGAGTTCTTTGAGGACATAACGTACAGGGTGGATAAAGGGAACCAGTGGATGTAGTGTATTTAGACTTCCAGAAGGCATTCGACAAGGTGCCACATAAAAGATTATTACACAAGAAAAAAACCCAGTGGATTGGGGGTAATATTCTGGCATGGGTGGAGGATTGGTTATCTAACAAGAAGCAGAGAGTTGGGATAAATGGTTCATTCTCGGACTGGCAACCAGTAGCCAGTGGTGTTCCGCAGGGATCGGTGCTGGGGCCCCAACTCTTTACAATCTATATTAACGATTTGGAGGAGGGGACCGAGTGTAACATATCAAAGTTTGCAGATGATGCAAAGATGGGAGGGAAAGTAGAGAGTGAGGAGGACATAAAAAACCTACAAGGGGATATAGACAGGCTGGGTGAGTGGGCAGAGATTTGGCAGATGTAATACAATATTGGAAAATGTGAGGTTATGCACTTTGGCAGGAAAAATCAGAGAGCAAGTTATTATCTTAATGGCGAGAAACTGGAAAGTACTGCAGTACAAAGGGATCTGGGGGTCTTGGTGCAAGAAAATCAAAAAGTTAGTATGCAGGTGCAGCAGGTGATCAAGAAAGCCAATGGAATGTTGCCTTTTATTGCTAGGGGGATACAATATAAAAACAGGGAGGTATTGCTGCAGCTGTATAGGGTATTGGTGAGACCGCACCTGGAGTACTGCATACAATTTTGGCGTCCATACTTAAGAAAATACATACTTGCTCTCGAGGCAGTACAAAGAAGGTTCACTCGGTTAATTCCGGGGATGAGGGGGTGGACATACGAGGAGAGGTTGAGTAGATTGGGACTCTACTCATTGGAGTTCAGAAGAATGAGAGGCGATCTTATTGAAACATATAAGATTGTGAAGGGGCTTGATCGGGTGGACGCGGTGAGGATGTTCCCAATGATGGGTGAAACTAGAACTAGGGGACATAATCTTAGAATAAGGGGCTCCTCTTTCAAAACTGAGATGAGGAGAAACTTTTTCACTCAGAGGGTAGTGTGTCTGTGGAATTTGCTATCCTAGGAAGCTGTGGAAGCTACTTCATTAAATAAATTTAAAACAGAAATAGACCGTTTCCTAGAAGTAAAGGGAATCAGGGGTTACGGGGAGCGGCCTGGAAATTGGACATGAGTTTGAGTTCGGATCGGTCAAGGCCCTGTGGGTGGCGGAGCGGGCCCAGGGGCCGAGTGGCCTGGTCCTGCTCCTACTTCTTGTGTTCTTTAGAGTTGAGGTTGGATCAGATCAGCCATGATCTCATTGAATGGCGGAGCAGGCTCGAGGGGCCGATTGGTCTACTCCTGCTCCTATTTCTTATGTTGTTATGTTCTTATGTAATCTATTGGGACAGGGTAGGCTTCAGAGGCTAGACGAAATTGGCATGGGCTCAGCGAATTACTAAACGGGTGGAGGGCTGCAAGGTGCTTGTTGCTGATCCAGGAGGGGACTAAACCTTGCTTTAAATCCTCCAGGTTGCTACGGCCCTCGCCCAGCAACTATGCCCCGTACAGCACACACACCTCATTCTGTGCAGCCTGATCCGATGCATTCCTATCCTCCCGTATGAGTGCATTTACTGTTTTGGCATGCCTTTCCAATTCTGCAATAATTTCCTTTAAATGAACCGTCATAGCTTGGTCCTCATGTAGCTCTGAGCCTACCACTGTGTCCCCGTCCTTCAGGATCTTTCTTAACTGGGTTTTTAAACCTTTTATCTGTGTCTGTAATTCCATATCATCCAGGCTATTTATTACAGAGGACCCTGTACTATAGGCAGTGAAGACATCATTCCAGGCTCCCCTTCTTTGTCTACCCGTGCCCATAGGGTTCTCAGGGTGTATTCTGTATAGCTCTACTTTGTCTATATTGGCAAAATCAAATTCGTAAAATTTCCTAAACATTTCCTTTAGCAGGGCCTGGTACAGCTGCTCCGTCTCCTTAGGACATCACTCAGGTAAGTATACCTCGGTAAGGTTTAATATTACTGAAGCTACTGCATAGTGTACCCCCTGGTATAGTACCTTTTCGGTTGGTACTAGGACTAACCCATTCCCTGGTCCCTTGGTGGTGGTAGGGCACTTTTCTTCCAGGGTTTTCGGTACCTGGGTCGTGGGTAGGGGCTTTCGGGTGTGTGCCACGAGTTCAGTGGCATTAACTGGGACCGGAATGTGTGGGACCACGCACCCATGCAGGCTAGAATCCCACCCTATCCCCTCCCCGGCATCTTGCCATTGGCTGGAGGAGATGATAGATACCCCTGTGGGGCAGGTTTCCTCTGATCCCCACATACAAACATAGACTCCCTGTTCCGACTCCCACCACTTATCTCAACAAACACTAACTCCTCCTTGGGTCCCTGTGATTGTCCGGTGGGTGTCGTTCCCTAATCTTTCCCAGTCGGCTGTATGGTCCCCTGCGTCCCTGCTCAGCTTTCTGAGCCACCACCACCTATTCAAGGGAATTCGTCCCTTACAGGTAAGGCACACACGCTTCCCCTCGGTGACACTGACCCTTGTGGCAACGACCTGTATTCTGGGAAATGGGAGGGAGGCCTCCCCGTACGTGAACCAGGGATGATTGGAGTATTTACTAGAGTTGGACCCCAGCCACCCTGGCCACCTTCCCTCGTGGAAGTAGATGGCGAGCTCCTCCACTCCCCGCTCGCCACCCCCTGCGGTGACGACTGGTGCTCTCACTCCTCAGCTCCCATAGATGTGGGAGTCCTCCACGTCACCTCGGTCACCGATGCTCACCCCTACCAGGGCGAGCAGGAGCAGAAACCTTGTCATCCCGAAGTCCTTTCTGTTGGGGCACACACAAAACATATATCCATGACCCAGAAAGGTTCTCTGGCTGGATAATTAATCAAGCCCTTAAACTTAAAAAAAACTCTACAAACAACTAATCTAATGATAACCATAACTACCAAAACTGCAATGACTTGAAACCGAAAATTATGTACATTTGCCGCCCGTCTCCGGACGGCCAGGTTAAATCCTGTTTAGTCTCTGCCTTATGTGGCCTCTTGATGGCTTGTACACCTGGGTGTAGTGCGGCCTTTACCGCCGGACCCAGAAGGCCTTCCTCAAAACCGCTGGGGGTATCTTAACATCCCAGCTCCGTCCTGTGCTGCAGCACACTACGCCCTCTTTCATATATGTGGGCTCCTCCCAGCCTGCGGCTGCGGGCGGGGGACCCTTCTGTCTCTCTTCTTCCAGTACTACCTCTCCTGTGAAACCCTCACTGTTGGAGGCTGTAGGCTGGGAATCCCCAACTTTAGAACGCTCCCTGCTCTTGGGCGCTCTTTTTCGGGTTGTAACCCTCTTTGGGTGGGACCCTCTAAACAGATACACCTATGGCCACAGTAGCCTTTGCTGTGGTGTGCGGGGAGACCTTCTTAGGGCTCTGGCCACTGGGGGTGTGCTTGAGCCCCACATAATCGGTGGAGTGACCTCTCCTGTGAGTCAACACACTGTCCCTCCCGCTGCAGCTTGTGCGTCTGCCACAGTTGCGGCTGGCTGCGGATTTCTAACTTGGGGGCCATCCACCTTTGCCGGCTGTTCCCTTTTTGGTTTAAACAGTTTGCACTGGTCAATCTCCCACCCGTGGATTCTCTGGGGTTCTAACAGCAGCCGATTTTTCTGGTGCCGGCTCCCCAGGTTACTGGCTGCTTGCCAGTGACTCTGTTTTATAATCTCGTCCTCTGCCCTGAACGGATCTTTCAGGGATTCCCCATTCTCTCTCTTTACCAGGACAGGCTTAAAGACGGGATTCTGGGCTTGGACCTGCTTTAAGTCCGGGGGCAAAGCTACCCCCTGTGTGCCTCCCTTGTCCCGGATTGCAGCTACCGGACCTGCTTTATAGGGATCCCAGAACTCTCCTTCCCTGGCCCCCTGCTTGGCCAACTTGTCGGCCTTTTGGTTACCCTCCCACGTGGTATGGAGGGATCCTAAATCTATGTCCAAAGGTTTGGACATTGCCCCAGCCTGCTTGTTCCCTTTGATTCCCATTAAACTGTACGGGACCCCGCTAGACCTGGGTGAATTGGTCAGGTCTGCTGAATGGACCACCGTGCTGGCAGCTCCGGTGTCCACCAAACATCTCCCCTGCACTTTCTCCACCCCCTTCTTAACATCGTATCCCGGGGAACACAGGTAGACAGGCTGCGCTGGTTCCAGTCATAGGTCTGCGTTAGGGGGGGCAGATGGGATTAATGCACCAGTAGCTACCTTCCCTGGGCCACCAAACAGGACTCTGATGGCCGCTACTATTGTCTCCAGTGTGGGGGAAGAGGTCGGTGCCTCTACTTTTGGGGCAAAAGCTGTGGAATTCTTTGTTAGCATATCCTTCCAGGGATTTCTACAGTCCTTTCTCCAGTGCCCCCTCTTCGCGCACCCGAAGCAGTTACGCTTCATGTCGGAAGGTTTACCACCTTCCTGGTGCCGCTCCTTCTTATCCTGACTGGGCTTTATCTCATGCACCTTCCCTTTCGGTGGGGTGTCTTCAGCTCCCCTACCGTTCCGGTAGGCTAGGGTCAGTTGCCTGACCACTGCCTCCTCGGTGACCCGGGGATCTCTTGGGTCAAACCAAAGCTCAGCCTTGGCTTTGACTCATGGCAAGCTGTTTGCCACTAGGCTACGGAGCCAGTGGGCCAGCTCGTCCCTGTTCAGGTTAGCCCTGTCGAGAGCCCCATTACAAGCACCCCTGTACACCGGCCACAGCCTGTCTGCGAAAGCCTGTGGGGTCTCCCCTGCGAGCTGCACTGTTTTCTCCACCCGGGAGAAAGGACTTCCCTCATTCATTCCCATGGCCTCTAATACTTCCTCCCTTACGGCAGCATACCCGGTCTGTCCTCTCTTGCTCTCAGTAGAGAGTGACTGGTACAATTTGCCATCTAATGAGAGCAGGAGCAATTTTGCCATTTCGGCATCGTCACAATCGTTAATGGCTGCTGATTGTTCCACCTCCATGAAGTGGACTGAGGGGTCTTCCTTTTGGGTAAGTTTACTCAGGTGGCTTACCATAGCCCTAAGCTGTTGTGTACCGTGGGGAGCCAAGAATTGGCTTTCAAGGGGTCCCTGACCTCCACCACCGGCGGGCGGGCCGAATTTTTGCTGTCGTGCTGGGCACATTGGCCCTGGCTCCGACTTCTCCTGCATCGATTCGCCCCCCCCCCCTCTCCCTGCTGCCAGACCGAGTCAAAACTCGGCGCCACAGGTGCTGGTGTGCACTCCCTGTCAGCCTCACAGATTGTCTGCACCTCCTGCTGCCTAACCAAGCTTCTCCTTGGCGCCACAGGTGGTGGTCGAACAGTCTCCCCCTGCTCTTCCAGGTCTGCCTGGGCCGCACCCGGACTTATCAGGCACAGCATGCATTTCGTCTTGGACAGAGCAAGGTTCAGACTCTCAATCTGCTTCTGACAGGGGCCGTGGTCCCCTACCTCAAACTCCCTTGTACTGGCTACTCTATAGGCTGCCTGAACATCGTTTAACTTCTCTGTGAGTTCCCTTAATTGCTTGGCAAGGCGGGTGTTCTCTTCCCGCAATGCCAGTTCACTACTTTTGGCCTCGGTGGCCTGACACTGGAGGTATCCCTTACTGGCACGGTGTTCCTCCAGCATCTGTGACTGTTCCTGATCTTTTGTGCCGAGCTCTGCTAACAACCTATCCCCTGCTATAGCTCTGGCACGGGACAGTTGGCTTTCTTCCTTTAGCTCTTCTGTGAGAGCCTGAATGCGCTTCCCCATAAGCTGCATTTGTTTCTGGGAGCAGACCAACCATATGGCTTTCTCCACAGACTTATTGTATTCCTTGCTCTCAGTCCATGCAGCTGCAGCGTCCATAGGACGTTCAGCATGCAACAGCCTGAGGACCCATTTCTTGGTGATATTTACTTTTTTATATACATAGGATGACATCCTCTCTTCCATTTTTGTTCTCTCCTCAACACCAGCATTTACTGCTTCACAACCCTTTCGCCAAAGTCCTGCCGTGGTCGCCATTATGTAAGGAGTATCTTAAGTGGGGGTCAGCCTTCGCTTTCTGACACAGTGAGCGGTTCGAATCGCTCCCACACCCCTCCGGTTCCTAGACTTTGGGCTTATTTAGGGGTTGTGAACAAAATTGCAGTAAACAGGTTCTGATGAAAGAAATTTACTTTATTAAAAGAAAAAAAGGTAACAAACTTGAAACACACTTATTACTTAAACACAGATTCGGGGAACACACGGTACAAGCGAGGGAAATGACAATATATCAAACAAAACCTTATCCCTCCCAAATATCCCACTATCTGGCTAGGTTTTTGGTTTCAGGAGATCAGGGATAATGCTCACCAACGAATCCTTGACAGGATATTAGAGTCTTTTGTTTAAAAGGACTCCGTAAGGCCCTTGGTGCTGCGAGGTGTCTGATGGCCACTGCGGCAGTCTCAAACAATTCCCAGTTCACTGACCGGCCACGCCCCTCGCAGCTTGTGTCTGTGAAAAAAATGTCTCTCCCAACAATAAGATTCGAAAAGTCATTTTCCTCAGGGTTTTCTTCTTGTGATCTTTAGGTTTTTAACATCAAATCACTTCACTGAGGTCCCATCATCCCAAGTTTGTATGAAAAGTCCCAAAATCACTCCCTTTAGGGCTCTGTTCGAGTTTCTGGGGGATTTTGCGAAGCCTACAGGTACTGTATTAGTTTGAGGTACTGTATTAGTTTGAGGGTCTGTATTAGTTTGAGGTACTGTATTTGTTTGAGGGTCTGTATTAGTTTGAGGGTCTGTATAGTTTGAGGTACTGTATTAGTTTGATGTACTGTATTAGTTTGAGGGTCTGTATAGTTTGAGGGGCTGTATTAGTTTGAGGGGCTGTATTAGTTTGAGGGTCTGTATTAGTTTGAGGGTCTGTATTAGTTTGAGGGGCTGTATTAGTTTGAGGGGCTGTATTAGTTTGAGGGTCTGTATTAGTTTGAGGGTCTGTATTAGTTTGAGGTGCTGTATTAGTTTGAGGTACTGTATTAGTTTGAGGTACTGTATTAGTTTGAGGGTCTGTATTAGTTGCAGTACCAATGCACATGGCAGATAACTTGAACACAGACAAGCCCTGCATACACACCAGCTTTTGCTCTCTGTCTCTCTCTCTCTCTCTCTCTCACACACACACACACACACACAGGCCAGCCTTAAAATTGCCACAAATTACTGTCAGCAATGAAAGAAAGTGGATTGCTATCATTGATTTTAAACTGCTAAACCGAGCAGCACAGACAGTTTTCAGTATTTTATCTTTTCAGTTTGCGGCCTACAGAAACAGGCTTTCTATTCTACATCAAAAGCAAATGCTGTGGATGTGGGAAATCTGAAATAAAATCAGAAAGTGTTGGAAATACTCAGCAGGTAAGGCAGCATTCTTGGAGAGAGAGAGAGAAACAGAGTTAATGTTTCAGCTCGATTACCTTTTGTCAGATTCTGGCAAGGTTCTGACGAAAGGTCATCGAGCTGAATCATTTACTCTGTTTCACTGTATCTCCACTGATGCTGCCTAACCTACTGAGTATTTCCAGCATTTTCTGTTTTTATTTCTATTCTGCATGTTGTCTTGATTTCATGTGTCTCTCTCACTGCCTGCCAGCCTGCCTGCCTTGTCTTGATTTGAGTAAAGTGGAATAAAAAGAATGCAACGATCCCAGAGCAGCTTTTATTGTCAGACAGTCCACAAAGACATTTTTCAGTATCTCACTGACTGACTGTCTGACTTGAAGTGAAGTGAAATGAAATAAAGTGCAATAAAGTGATACACAACAGCATTACATGTGGACAAGTCCAGAATGAAATCAAGAGGGTTTAATACAACAACAGCAGGTAATAAGACAGCAGATCACATCTCGCACAAACAGCAGCTTTTGCCCCCTCTCTCTCTCTCACACACACACTCACAGCCTGGCCAGCCTGCAGAGGGATGACTGCCATGTTGGAAGATTAAAACCGAAAAGACACTTTTCAGCATCTGATCTTTTCACTTTGTGGCCTACAGAAACAGGCTTCCTATTCTGCTCCTTGCCTTTTGATCTCATGTCTCTCTCGCTCTCACTGACTGTGTGCCACTCTCACAATCTCCCTCCCAACCACATTGAACTAAAATTTACAGTAACATGACACACACACACACCCACACAGACCCTGCAATTTGTAGAAACTCACACTCACTCATCCATTTTGGAGTGAGGTGCAGCCTGGGAGTGTCAATTTTTGATGATGTCCCTTCCTGGCTGTGCAGCCATGTTTGAAAGATGTGGAGCCTGGGAGTGTCAATTTTTGATGATGTCTCTTCCTGGCTGTGCGTCCATGTTTGAGAAGGACAATCAAACAGGAAGATGTGAAGCCGAGGGCACCGAAATCCGGGTCCCCGAGAGGAAATGAAAGCCCGGGAGGTTGAAAAGAAGTAAATACAATCAGGAATAAATAATATATATACTTTACTTCTGTTAATTAAATGTCTGCCTGTCTGTGGTTTGACTGGAGTGCAATAAAATGAATGGAAAGATCGCACAGCAAGTTTTGCTCTGAAAAATCCCAAGCACATTCCCCAATAAAACCCAGTCCAGAAAAAAATCAAATGGATTATTCTGAAAATAATTTAAAAAATAAAATATATACTTATTTTTAACAAATGTCTTGTCTTGTTTGGGTTGGGCTGAAGGGGAGAGTAAGATCCCACAGCAGGATGTGCCATGAAACCCTTCACAAACATTCCCCAATAAAGTTCAGTCCAGAAAAATATCAAATGGCTTGATGTATATATGTAGATTTGCTTTTATCAAAATTCTTGAATGAAAGGCAAAGTAAGATCCCACCACAGCGTAGTCTGGAATGAAATCAGTATGATCTAATGGTGTGTACTTTTTGTTTTTTTCAGACATGAGATGCAATACCAATGCACACGGCAGATAACTTGAACACAGACACGCCCTGCAAACACACCAGCTTTTGCTGTCTGTCTCTCTCTCTGTCACACACTCGCACACACACACACACACAGGCCAGCCACCAAAATTGCCACAAATCAATGTCAGCAATGAACGAAAGTTGATTTCTTTCATAGCTCTGCTCTGTTTGGGAGTTTAAAAGCAAACAGACACTTTTCAGTATTTTATTCTGCATGTTGTCTTGATTTCTCTCTCTGCCTGCCAGCCTGCCTTGTCACACATAAACTCACAGCCTGGCCAGCCTGCAGAGGGATGACTGCCGAGTTGGAAGATTAAAACCAAAATGACATACAGACACACATAGACAGACTCTACAATTTGCAGAAACTCACACACATGCAGACACACTCAGACAGACAGACTCTGCAATTTGCAGAAACTCACTCTCCCACATCCATTTTGAAAGAGGTGCAGCCTGAGAGCGGCTGAGTCACGTGACCCTGTGGCTGGGCCTCTGACATCACAATGGGAGATGACGCGTCAGCTCGAGCGGGAAACCGTTAAATTAAATTAAATTGAATTAAACGAACACTCTCAATCCGGGTCTTGCTCCCTGCAGCGCCCTCAGGAGTCTCGCTCCGTCTGAACTGAACCCATTGTTCTCCAGCCTGAAACAGATTAAAGATTAAACAGGAAATAAACAGATTGAACATCAGTGTAAATAACCGCGAGACTGGGGTTAATATTTCAATAATAATTACAGACAAATATTACCCATTAAAGTGACAGAATCCCATTGATATTTTATTTATTACATTAAACATTAACACAAACACTCACCAGATCCGCTCCAGACTCCGGCAGCTCAGTGTGAGGCGGCTGAGAGCGGGGACAGATCGATCTGTGAAGGAGTTTGATTCCAGGTCCAGAAGCGTCAGTGAGCGGTTTGTACTGAGAGCGGAGGCGAGATCCTCGGCACAAGAATCTGTGAGACCGATTTTATACAGCCTGGGGATCAGAGAGAGAAATAACAGGAATCAGAGTCAATCCCCAGAGTTTATTAATAACACTATTACTGATACTAATAATAATGTTCAGTGTCAGACATCCAGTTATTATAAACACAATCTCACACAGTCTGGTATTTACCACAGTGTCTGTATTTTACAGTCCGGGTTCCTCAGAGCCGCAGACAGTAGTTTCACTCCTGAATCTCCCAGTTTATTATAACTCAGTCTAAACACAAACAGAGAGAGAAACAAACTGAATCAAAGCCCGGATCGGATATATTTTTCTCTCTCGGATATTACAGCAATCACTGAAAGTACTTCAGGACATTAATAACACGGATTCCCCCCGCGACAGTCTGGTGCGACCGGAGGTGGTTCGGGTCAGGTGGGGCCGGGGTCGGTGGCGGTTCAGGTGGTGCCGGGGTCGGGTCGGTTTGGGTCGGTGGTGGGTCGGGTGGGGCCGTTGCCGGGTTCGCGTGGGGCCGGCGCCGGATGTGGTCGGGTGGGGTCGGTAGTGGGTGGGGCCGGGGTCAGATGTGGTCGGGTAGGTTCTGTGGCGGGTCGGGTGGGGCCGGGGTCAGATGTGGTCGGGTAGGTTCTGTGGCGGGCCGGGGTCGGTGCCGGGTCGTGTGGGGCCGGGGTCGGGTGGGGCCGGCGTCGGATGGGGTCGTTAGTGTGTCAGGTGGGGCCGGGGTCGGATGTGGTCGGGTGGGGCCGGGGGCGGGTCAGGCCGGGGTCGGTGGCGGGTCGGGTGGCGCCGGGGTCGGGTCGGTGGCGTTCAGGTGGGGCCGCGGTCGGGTCGGGTGGTATCGGGTTCAGTTGCGGGTCGGGTGCCCCTCCGACAGGTCTCATTCCCTGATGATCAGAATTACCCTCCTGGAGCTCAGTGACCGGCCTCGTCATCTTTGGAGAAACTTGTCTCATTTCTGTTGCTCCTTAATTCCCGGATTTTATGGGAAAGGTTCGATTTTCCGAGAATTAAATGATAAAGCGGTGATTCCCTGTACTTTATACTCTCTGCATTATATTAATCTGTATAATATCTCGGGGTGAGTTATATTGTGAAACGGCGCTAACTGCTGCTGTAAAATCAGCTCCCCAGGATTTTATATAACACGGAGAATTTATGCTGAAATAAAAACAGGAAATGCTGGAAATTCCCAGCAGGTCAGGCAGCATCTATAGAGAGAGAAACAGAGTTAATGTTTCAGGACGAGGACACTTCGTCACAACTGGAAAAGTTACAGATGTAGCAGATTTAGGGGGGTGGTGGTGGAGGTGGGGGGAGCGGAGGAAATAACAAAAGACAAGGTCTGTGATAGGGTGGAAGACAGGAGAGATTAAAAGACAAAAGGGATGCCGGTGCAAGCAAAAGGAGCTGGTAATGGGACAAGTTAAAAATCAAAACATGAATCTGGATGAGGTGTGAATGGCAATGGCAAAGTCATCAATAGCTGTCATGCGAGAGAAATAAAAGGGCAAAGGAAAAAAATAATGAAAGCTGAGGTGCTGTTCCTCGATCTTATGTTGTACTTTGTTGGAAGAGTCTAAGAGGCCGAGAATACAGAGATCAGAGTGGGAGTGGAGCAGAGAATTAAAGCGACAGGCGACCAGAAGCTCGGTGTCACACTTACGGACTGAGCGGAGGTGTTCCGCAAAGCGGTCACCCAATCTGCGTTTGGTCTCCCCAATGTAGAGCATCGTGAGCAGCGAACACAGTATACTAAATTGCAAGAAGTACAAGTAAATCACTGTTTTACCTGGAAGGAGTGTTTGGGGCCCTGGACAGTGGGAAGGGAAGTGGTAAAAGGGCAGGTGTAGCATCTCCTGCGCTTGCACGGGAAGGTGCCGTTGGAAGGGGAAGGGATGTTGGGGGTGATTGAGGAGTGGACCAGGGTGTCGTGGAGGGAGCGGTCCCTTCGGAATGCTGAACGGGTAGGTGAGGGGAAGATGTGTTTGGTGGTGGGATCACGCTGGAGGTGGCGGAAATGGCGGAGGATGAGCCGTTGAATCCGGGGGCTGCTGGGGTGAAAGGTGAGGACAAAAGGAACCCTATCGTGGTTCTGGGTGGGAGGGGAAGGGGTGAGAGCATGAGTGTGTGAAATAGAATTAACACGGTCAAAAGCCGTGTCACCACGGTAGAGGGGAATCCTCGGTTGAGGAAAAAGGAAGACATGTCGGAAGCACTAGTATGGAATGTGCCATTGTCAGAGCAGATGCGGCAGTGACAGAAAAACTGGGAGAATGGACCAGCGTCCTTACAGGAAGCGGGGTGGGAGGAAGTGTATTCCAGGTAGCTGTGGGAGTCAGAGGGCTTATAGTGAATGTTTGTCAATAGCAGCAATAGAGTTTATTCTGTTGCGTTACAAATTTTAAATGTCCCTGTACTCCTAGTTTATAGGGGAGGGGGGTCTCTCACTTTATTCCCATTAAACCGGCTCTACATTTATTTCAGCTGTAACTGGCCCGACAGTTTTTGGTTAATTTTCGGAAGTTCCCTCCCCGAGCGGGGCCTCACTCACAGGGGGCGGATTATGGGGAATTCCCGGGTTCACTGCCCCCAGTTTCCCCAGGAGCCTCCCGCTGTGTGCGAGGCCCCACCGCCGGCCGGTGTGTGTCAGTACTCCGGTTAGATTGGAACCTTTTCACCGGCAGATTTAAGATCCTGAATATCAATCTTTACTCAATGTTCAGGACTGTGAATAATTCTAAACATTTACAGCTGAAAGAATTCCCGATTCCCCAATATTCCCAATCCAGGAAACTACCCCCTCGACATGACACACCCTGCACGGTTTTGGAGTAAATATCGAACTGTTAGTGATTTAAACTCGGGTTTCTCTCCTGTTCCAGTTGAAATGGTGGATGTGGAAAATATTTTAAATTAATTTTATCTTTACTGCCGGATTATATTTTATATTTACATTCTGCTGTCCAGCCTTATTAAATATGATTTATTGTAATTAAATTATCAGACTCTCAGTGACCTGTATTTGCTGATCCGATAAAGACTGTAAAATCCCTACTTGTTCATAAGGATCCATTTTAGATTCTCCAGTCCTTAGGGAATTACTAACTGATCTTATTATTGGACATATTGGTGTTGAATCTGCTTCTCCCTGGTTTAACTGAACTGTTTGTTTCCCTACATTACGGAGCAACAACACAATCCGTGACTGATCTACAATTCGCCCAACAGTCAGAGACAAATAAGCAGTTACCTCAACTCCCGGCATTTGTGCAGTACGGGTCCCAGCCGCTGGAGTCCCTCACACTGAATGGAGCAGTCTGCTAGATCGAGGATTTCTATTGTATCACAGAGTCCAATGACGTGAGACAGGACCGCACAGTCAATCGGGGTCAATGTCAATCACTAAATGTAAGTGATTCCACAGATCCCACTGTGTTCCGAGCCAGTGCTTTATTCTGAGACTCAAACAGGTAGTGGAATGTGTTCAGGAGGTTCCTTTTCCCAGTTTCACTCTGTGTTCCCAATCTGTCCTTCAACCTTCTCCTTCACCCAGTCAATCACTCGGCAGGTGGTTTGATGAAGAAATGGACCCAGAAACTCCTCCAGGGGCCGAGCTGCCTGTGGGGAGGAGAGACCAGCAACAAAACGGAGAAATATCTCAAATCGCCCATCTTCCTTGCTGTGGGCTTCTCTGAGGAGTTTCAGGATGTCCCCAGGATCTGGAGTCAGGAATTGTGCGAGTGCGGCTACAAACTCTTGGATGGTGAGGTGCGGGAATGTGTACACCACGCTCTGGACAGATTCATCTCTCTCCAAAAGTTCCATCATGAACCCAGACAGGAACTGGGAAGGTTGCAGATTGTACTTGATCAAATCTCCATTTCTAAACACAATCTTCTTCTCGGAGACTCCTGTGAAGGCCATCTCACCAAGCTTCAGTAACACATCACGGGGGCTTTCAATCTCTCGGCCATGGTTTTTCAGAATGTTGTAGATATAGTAGGAATATAGTTGGGTGATGGTCTTGGGAACTCGCTGCTGATTCCTGTCTCTTTGTGTAAAGAAGGGGCCCAGTGACAGACCGAGGATCCAGCAGTAGGAAGGGTTGTAGCTCATGGTGTACAGGATCTCGTTCTCCTCCACGTGTTTGATAACAGCTGCTGCCACCGTCTGATCTTCAAAAAACTTGTTGAAATATTCCTTCCGTTCCTCACCAACAAATCCCAGGATTTCAGCCCAGACACTGATCTCAGCCTTTTCCAATAAATGTAATGCAGTGGGGCGGCTGGTCAGTAGCACTGAACATCCTGGGAGCAGCTTGTGCTGTATTAAACTGTACACAATGTCAGACACTTCACACCAGTCTTCGGGATCTGTGCACATGTGCTGAGGTTCTGTATTTCTCCGACTGTCAGCAAAATCGATCCTGTCCTTGAATTCATCCAAACCATCGAATATAAACAGCAATCCCTCTGGATTCTTCCAGAGCTCTCCCAGAATATTCCCAAAGTAAGGATACTGATCCAGTATCAGATTCCTCAGGTTTATTATACAGTTAAGAGCGTTCAAATCGCGAAATTTAAAACTGAAAACAAATTGAAAGTGTGGGTATATTTTCCCAGTGGCCCAGTCATGAACAATCTTTTGTACCATTGTTGTTTTTCCAATCCCCGGCACTCCGCTCACTGCTGCTGAACTCCCAGATTTGGATTTTCTCGGAGAAAAACTGCTCTGGAACAATTGATCAGTTCGGATTTTCTCCAGTTCTGTCCAGAGATGTTTCTCTCTCCACTCTTCATCGTCTCGGCCTCTTGCCAGCAGTTCATGTTCTACAAGTGTCCGATCTCGAACAGTGGAAATGACCGTTAGCTCAGCGTATCAATCAACCAGCTGGAAAATCTTAACCTTCTCCTTTATTAGGATAGTGTTCACTCTCAGTGTTTCAGTTTGTACCCGGAGTGTTTCCTTGTGTTTCTGTTGAACAACTTCAATTGAAACAGACAGAAAATGGTTGTCAACATTAGTTGCATTGACATAAAAACTTCAACGCCACTTTAGTATTCAGTAAAATATTGGAAGAATTAATTCAGTTTCAATAGAGGTGCGTGTAGAACTTAAATCTCAGTTAATGGAAACCTCATTTGAAAGTGAACAATGGCCGAGAAAAGTTTCGAATTCTCACTTGATTCTAATATTCATTGAACATGGAGATTTCTATGAAGGTGATATGGTCCCTCTGATGGTTAATACTATCCGGCCTGCCCTGTGCTTTAGAAATCACATTACAAATCCACACATGATCCTGTTTATAAGACAGTAGAAGTTCTAGTGGATCAATCTCTGAAACCGTCACTGATGCTTCCCTTCTGCAGCAATGGAAAACGGGATTGATTGCTCACCGAGAGGGACAATGTGCAGAAGATCCGCCGTTGCTGCATCAGACCTTGGACAGGTTATCAGGGTTAGTGTGTACAGTGGGAGAGGGACAGACTGTGAATCGACAGAACTTCCACTGTTACTGCATCAGATCATGGACATGTTATCTGGGGTAGTGTGGGCACCAGGAGAGGGACAGACTGTGAATGTACAGAAGTTCCACCGTTAGTGAGTCAGGTCCTGGGCAGGTTATCTGTGGTAGTGTGGGCACTGGGAGAGGGACAGACTGTGAATGGACAGAAGTTCCACCGTTATTGTGTCAGGTCCTGGGCAGGTTATCTGGGTTAGTGTGGGCACTGGGAGAGGGACAGACTGTGAATGGACAGAAGTTCCACCGTTAGTGTGTCAGGTCACGGGCAGGTATTATCTACACATCTAATCAGCTAATCACAGCAAGAATATTATTGCAATGAGGAAAACACAGAGGAATAAGATGATCACGTGTGTCAGGAATTAAGGCAGAGGAAAGGGTGCGGGCATTGGATTTGTTTTGTTTGGAAGAAGAGACTTTAGAATAAAATCAGACAGATCATCCGGCATCGACCTCGGCTTCTGACACGACAACGGAACTGGAAATATATCACCGTTCCTTCATCGTCGCTGGGTCAAAATCCTGGAACTCCCTACCAAACAGCATTATGGGAGTACCTTCAACACACGGACTGCTGCGGTTCAAGAAAGCAGCTCACCATCACCTTCTCAAGGGCAATTATGGACGGGCAATAAATGTTGGCCTTGCAGCAACGCTCACATCCCAGGAATTTAAAAAAAAAATCCTGCTAGGTGTGTATGGGGTTTCACAGTGTATCAGGATCTCACCAGGTGTGTGTGGGGTATCACAGTGTATCAAGATCTCGCCAGGTGTGTATGGGGTTTCAGAGTGTATCAGGATCCTGCCAGGTGTGTGTGGGGTTTCACAGTGTATCAGGATCCTGCCAGGTGTGTATGGGGTTTCACAGTGTATCAGGATCCTGCCAGGTGTGTATGGGGTTTCACAGTGTATCAGGATCCTGCCAGGTGTGTATGGGGTTTCACAGTGTATCAGAATCCTGCCAGGTGTGTGTGGGGATTCACAGTGTATCGGGATCCTACCAGGTGTGTGTGGGGTTTCACAGTGTATCAGGATCCTGCCAGGTGTGTATGAGGTTTTAGCACTGATAGCGATCTGCACCTGGATTAACTGGAGAAAAAAAAAATCTACAAATAATTCAGAAATCTGAGCAAATATTAACTGCAATTTATGCAGAATATTTGAAAATTGACAAATCCAAATAAACTTTTTTTCTGTTTCCCAGCCTTTGAATTTCTGATTCCCAGAGTTTGACAATCTCTAAACAAACGGCTACAGTCAAACATTCTGATTCTCATGAGTGAAATAAACGGATTGAAATCTCCGTGTCATCACTTACCTTTCAGGTGCCTGGGTACTTCGGATAAACCTCGTGCCATGTTCATGTAATCAAATGGATCAGAATCTGTTTAAATCAATTAGCTTTCATGAAATCAGATGTGTAATATTATAATAAATTCTGCAGTGTTTGAATCTGAATTTGAATTCAGTGGGTGATTTTACCGTACCATGTTTCTGTATTTCTCTCAGTATTTTGTCCAACTTTGCTAACCTGTGGCGCATTTTCACAAAGGATTCCCACATTGTCCTTCGGGCCCAAGAGCCTTTCTCCATCACCAGATTTAGGAGAAGTTTGGAACTGTCCGCCCGGTTTCCCTTCTCGGCGAGCTCAGTGACTTTCTGTAAAGAATAATTATGAATATATTGAGGAGAGGAGTGAAAGACAAGCACAGAGAATGAGAAGGAAAGGATCTGCACAGTGATGGGATCTCCCAGTTGTTTTGAGCACAGAAAGCAGTCACTGGGCCGGGTACTGATCCATTCTGAACATGGGCTGAATATTCTGTGAACATCTTGATTCACTCATTAACGGCAAATAAATCAGATGAAACTAAAATAGAAAATCAGAAATATTGTCTAGGAGAGCGAGGAATCACTGACAATCTGCAGTAGGTTTAATGTGATTAGTTTTCTCTGTCCTTCAGTGTCCAACATGACATCAGATTACTGATTGACAATATAATGCACGTGTTTCTCTCACTTACTTCCTGCTGTCACACTTTGATTTAATGAGAAGTAAACACAGCTGCGAATCTGAACAGAAATGGCAGGTAAGGGATGATTCTTAAGTGAGGGAAAACTGTGAGAAATTACACCGACTAATTGAAACAACCGCTGTTGATTTATCGGTCAAGAGAATCGACCAATAATAAGAACGTTGAAAAGTCCAATCACTTTTCCCCTCAGTAATTGAAATGTCTGACACCCATTATTTCACACCCGCTGCCAGTATGAACCCTCGGTAACTGGGAGCACACATCCAGCAATGGGGCTCGTGTAGTCAGGACATTCATCATCAAAGCTTACATTTATATAGCGCCTTTAATGTAGAAAAATGTCAAAAATCCCTTCACACAGAGGCGCAATCAGACAATGGACGTCAAGTGCGGCAGTGTGCTGGTTATGTTACTGGACTAGTAATCCAGAGACAAGAGTTCAAATCTCACTATGGCGGTTTGCGAATCTGTATCGGCAACATTTGGAAATAAAAAGCTGTTATCAGTAAAAAAAAGACTGTGGTAAAACCTGATGACCTTTAGGTCTGGTCCATGTGTGACTCTAGTCCTTTACCAATATGGTGGCCACTGAAATGGCCTAGCAAGCCGCTATAAAGAAGGATATAGAAGAATAAATCCCACTGCGCACTCAGCTTCGGCATCAGATTCGGACACAACGAAGGAACACCCGGACCAGTACTCACTAACATCTGGGGCTAGTACCAAAGTGGGGAGAGGTGGACCACACATTAGTCAAGTAAATGTGTGACGCAGTTATACTTACAATATCATATTATTCACCAAGATCCCAGACTCCTCCATCAGCATCCCTCGGTGTGTCCTGTCCCACTGGAGAGTGACCCCGAGAGTCCTCAACATTGAAGTCTCATGGCTTCAGCTCAAACGTGGGCAAGGAAACCTCCTGCTGATTACCGCCTAGCACCCTCCCTCAGCCGATGAATCAGTACTCCTCCATGTTGATCAACTCTTGGAGGAAGCACTGAGGGTAGTAAGGGCACAGAACGTACTCTAGGTGGGGGTGGGAGACTTTAACCAAGTGTTACCAAACGATTCGATCCACTCTACGTGATCAGGAAACGGCTGAGTGCACTGAACACAGCAAAGGCTATGAGCCCGACAACATCCCGGCTATCATGCTGTAGACTTGTGCTCCAGAACTAGCCGCGCCTCTAGCCAAGCTGTTCCAGTACAGCTACAGCACTGCCATCTACCCGATAATGCAGAAAATTGCCCAGGTACGTCCAGTCCACTAAAAGCAGGACAAATCCAACCCGGCCAATTCCCGCCCAATCAGTCTACTCTCAATCATCAGCAAAGTGATGGAAGGAGTCGGTGGCAGTGCTATCAAGAGGCACTTGCTCACCAATAACCTGCTCACCGATGCTCAGTTTGGGTTCCACCAGGACCACTCGGCTCCAGTCCTTATTACAGCCTTTGTCCAAACATGGACAAAAGAGCGGATTTCCAGAGGTGAGGCGAGAGTGACTGCCATTGACATCAAGGCAGCATTCGACAGAGTGTGGCATCAAGGAGCCCTATTAAAACTGAAGTCAATGGGAATCAGGTGGAAAATTCTCCACTGGCTGGTGTCATACCCTATGTTCCCTGTAATTTTTTTTGGCCCTGCACGGCCCCTTTAAGGGGCTGCGCCGGCCATTCAAAATACCGGGCATGCGCGGTTTTTACACTGAAATGCCGGCTGCCCGGGTTCCCTGGAGCAGTGCTCAGCCGCGCGCCTAACAGGGAGCACCGGTAATAACCAGTACAAAGGAAGATGGTTGTGGCCATTGGAGGCCAATCATCGCAGCCCCAGGACATCACTGCAGGAGTTCCTCAGGTCAGTGTCTTGGGCCCAACTATCTTCAGCTGCTTCATCAATGACCTGCCCTCCACCGTAAGGTCAGAAATGGGGCTGTTCCCTGATGATTGCACAGTTCGGCTCCATTCGCAAATCCTCAGATAATGAAGCAGTCCATGCCTGCAGCAAGACCTGGACAACAGCCAGGCTAGGTCTGACAAGTGGTAACATTCGTGCCAAACAAGTGGCAGGCAATGGCTTTCTCCAACACGAGTCTCAGCACCTCCCTTTGTAAATCAATGGCCCTACCATCACTGATCCCCCCCCCCCCCCCGACCCCATCAACATCCTGGGGTTACCATTGATCAGAAACTTAACTGGACCAGCCACATAAATGCCGTGGCTACAAGAGCAGGTGAGAAGCTGGGTATTCTGCGGGGAGTGGCTCACCTCCCGACTCCCCAAAGCCTTTCCAACACGTACAAGGCGCAGCTCAGGCGTGTAATGGAATACTCTCCACTTGCCTGGAAGGGTGAAGAAAGAGTTTCCAGTCTCTGGGCATGTGGCAAGGCCGTAATAATCGGGGCCCAGTGTGACTCTCTCTTTCAATGTCTTCAGTCTGAGTTAATAAAACAGCTGACAACGTTATCACCATTTTCCTCGTACATCAGACTCGGAGCGTTATAATCATGGCTTTGTGCTTCTCTGACTGAAAGATAGGCCTAGTCTGGGCACTCATGTCCTTTGAGATACCGCTGGCTACTTGTGAAAGGTTTGGGGAGGAGGAAAGAGGGGAGCTGGCTTTGTCACTAAAGGATTGATGGCGATGAGGTCGGGTGGGTAAAGTCGCTCAGTGCCCTATTTATTTCCCCATTTCTCTCATGTGCCATCCGCCTCTGCCATTAATGGCGCTGTTATTTCAAGTCGCTGACTTTCATCGGCGTGCTGAAATTTGGTATCGAAATAAGAGTTAATATTTCAGGTCAAAGACCTTTCGTCAGACCTGAAACGTTAATTCGGTTTCTCTCTCCACTGATGCTTCCTGACCTGCTGAGTATTTCCAGCATCCGCAGTATTTTGCTTATGTAAATTTAGGAGTTAATAATCCTTCTTTACGCAAGGTGTAATAGAGCTATTAATAACTCATTTTATCCAGTAAAAACACTTGTGTTACAGGGGGCCTGTGGAATTTTTATTACAGGGGGCCGCAGAAGCAAAAAATGTTGAGAACCCCTGATCTACAGAATTCACTGCAGCAGTTCGCCAAGGATTCTTCGACAGCATCTCCCAAACTCATGACCACCACCACCTAGAACAATTTTAGCAGGCGTATGGGAACATCACCACCTCCAAATTCCCCTCCAAGTCACACACGATCCTGACTTCGACATATATCACCGTTCCTTCATCATCGCTGGGTCAAAATCCTGGAACTCCCTCCCTAACAGCATTGTGGGATTACCTTTACCACACAGAATGCAGCGGTTCAAGAGGAAGTTCAGCATCACCTTCCCAAAGGCAAATAGGGATGGACAATAGATGTTGGCCTTGCCAGCGACGCCCATGTCCCAGGAATGAATTGAAAAAGAGACAGGAGTAGAGATTAGTGGGGTGAGCAACAGCTAGATTAATATGCTAAGTTTTTGAGGAGGAGATGAAGAGAAGGATGGGTCGAGCAAATGAATTCCAGAGCGTGGGGCCTTAGGCAACTAAAGGCTCCGTCACCACTAGTAGGGTGAGGGCGTGCACAAGAGGCCAGAGTCAGAAGAAGAGAGCATTCTAGAGTTGTGGGACTGTTGTAGGGCTGCAGGAGGTTACAGAGAAAGGGAGGGGTGAGGCCGTTGTTCCAGATTCACAATATTCTCAGTTTTATCCATTTCTTTCCTATTTCTCTTCTGTAACATTCTATGATTCTAATATCTGATTTCCTGTCAGATCTGTGATGTTTAAATAATCCAAACTCCTTCTGTGTCCCTCCCACTCACCCGATGTTCTTGTCCACTGAAATGCCTCTCGCATGTTAACAACGAGCTGACTCCGTCCACCCCTCCTTCAATCGCCTGTTCCAGTCTGGCCCGGTAGAATTGCGTCAACTGGAACAGCTGGTAACCGTCGCACTGTGATGGTAGAGTTCGGATCTGTGAACACAAATGGAGAAAACTAAACACATTATCCACTTTCTATCCGGGCTACATTATTTCCTCTAACACCAAACAGCTGAAGCCTCCTGTGAACCACATTGTCTAACACCTGAAAACCCATATGCACCGCAAACGTGACATTTCATTCAACTATATTGTCACGTCTCAACAAAGCTGTATCAAATTTGTCAAATACGACTCGTCAACAGCTAATCCGTTCCAGCCTCCCCTCAGCATCCCCTGTTGATCCTCTCTCCCTATTTTAACAGAGACATTGTTTGGGCTCCTTCAGGCCAACTGTGTATTTTGATATCAATACGAGGATTGAAAAATTATGTTCAGAGTCCCTCCTATCTCCTCTCTGACTTCCTTTAATAGGCAGGGGTGCATTATCTCTGGGCTCACTGACTTATCCACCTAGGCTATTGAACCAAGATCCAAATCCTTCTCTAGTTATCTCTAAATATGGTCGCACATCCTCCTCTAGTACACCAACATTTTCACTTCCGCCATCATTTTTAGAAACTAAATAGTTTGCATCTCCCAAAACGTCATCCTCCAAAACGAGTTTCTCCAGTACCCCCTCTACCTCACCTCCACTGCTTGTTGGCCTGCAAAACCCACCGAGAATTGTGCTATTTCCCTTCCTATTGCTGACGTGTGTGCAAATGGATTCTATCGTAACATAGCTCCCTGTAACATCATTATGTTCGAAACCGCTCCGCCTCTCTCCTTCTTTAAGACACGCCTTAAAACCTACCTCTTTGACCAAGCTTTTTGTCACCTGTCCTAATATCGCCTTATGCGGTTTTGTGTCAAATTGTGTTTGAGAACGGTCCTGTGAAGCACCTTGGGAAGTTTTACTGCGTTAAAGGCACTAAATAAATGCAGGTTTATTGTTGTTCTAGCATGGTCATAGAACCCTTTAATTAACCCCACTCCCCTGCTCTTTCCCCACAGCCCTGTATTTTTTTCCCTTAAGTATTTACCCAATTACCTTTTGGAAGTTATTATTGAATCTGCTTCCACCACTTTCAGGCAGTGCATTCCAGTTTACATGTTTCCTGATGTTGCCTCTGGTAATTGTGCTACTTACATAACACTCGATGCCAAATCCAATTTTTTGGAACATGGAACCGTTTTTGTTTTTAATCTTAAACCAAGTGACCAGCTCTCACTACTGCAACACCGCTTTCTTTTTTTCTGCTAATAACGTTTCATTTTTTCATAAATCTTTTTAAGCACGCTCTCTCATCTCAGAACCGGATATTTCTCACCCTCCATTCATATCCGCTGATACACGTTCACTGCTCCATTCACCTTTTGTGTAAAACCATTGTTGTTGGTCGGTACAGATCACGGCCATCCCTTCCCTTCTCCCTGAACTCAAACCTACTGCCCCAAGAACGTGAACCCTTCCCTCCTGCTCCAGCCCTGCAGCCGCACATTGACCTGCCTCATAATTCCCTCCATAAGTGGCTCAGTGCAAAACAATCCGGAGATCACCACCTGGAGGCCTTGTTTTTTGGTCTAGAGCCTTAGTCTTAATATTCCTTCTATAAACGTGTTTCAATCGGTGCTGCTGGTACCGACCATGGCTATTTTCTGCTCTCCTTTCCTTACCATAGATGGTGCCACTGTTCCTGGATGTTCTTCTCTCTGGCACCAGGGGGGCATCTTACAATTCGGGACCTGCTCATAGGAACATAATAGGAGCAGGAGTAGGCCATTCGGCCCTTCGAGCCTGCTCCGCCATTCAATGAGATCATGGCTGATCTTCTACCTCAACTCCATTCACCGGCCCGATCGCCATATCCCTTGATGCCCTTACTAGTCAGAAATCTATCGACTTGTTTTGAATATACCCAATGACTGAGCCTCCACAGCCCTCTGGGGTAGAGAATTCCAAAGATTCACCACCCTCCTTGTGAAGAAATGTCTTCTCATCTCAGTCCTGAATGGCCTACCCTTTATCTTGAGGCTGTGGCCCCTGGTTCTAGACTCCCCAGCCAAGGGAAACATTCTCCCAGCATCCACCCTGTCATGCCCTGTAATAATTTTGTATGCTTCAATGAGATCCCCTCTCATTCTTCTGAATTCAAGAGAATACAGGCCTAGTTTACTCAATCTCTTCTCATACGACAGTCCTGCCATCCCAGGAATCAATCTCGTGAACCTTCATTGCACTCCCACTATGGCAAGTATATCCTTCCTTAGGTCAGGAGACCAAAATTGTACACAGTACTCCAGGCGTGGTCGCACCAAGGCCCTATATAATTGGAGTAAGACTTCTTTACTCCTGTACTCAAATCCTCTTGTAATGAAGGCCAGCATAGCATTTGCCTTCCTAATAGCTTGCTGCACCTGCACATTCACTTTGTGACTCATGTACAAGGCCACCCAGATCCCTTTGAGCATCTGCATTCCCCAATCTTTCACCATTGAGGAAATACTCTGCCTTTCTGTTTTTTCTACCAAGGTGGAGAACTTCACATTTATCCACATTATATTCCATCTTCCATGTTCTCGCCCACTCACTAAACCTGTCGAGATCCCCTTGAAGCCTCTTCACGTCCTCTTCGCTCAGGGCTGCAGGCAACTCTGTCCATTACACTGACTATAATATCTCCCACCACTATCGTTCTGCTCTTCCTGTGCCCACCTGCCTCTCACCCCAACCCCACTCGGGGTGCTCCCTGGAGTCACACTGTTGCTCAGGAAGACCCTCCTCTGAGTCACTGTCTCTATCCACCTTACAGTCACCAATACCAGGTATCTATTGGACAGTTCCAGTACTCAGGGGTTCCCTCCACCTGTGACTGTGATGCCTCTCTAGATGGTCACTCACTTCCCTCTTTCTAATCAGCCCCTGTCCTGTTCCCTCTTCCTGTGGGAGCTGCAGGTTCTTACACAAGATCTGGACCCTTTGTCAGAACAGAAATTTTATTTTAATGTATTTAGGTGAACCTACCTGTGTCCTTCCTCATTCTTGTTGAAGATGTTGGATCTTCTCCCCTGTTTGGACCTTCAGCCATGGTGGTGACAGGCGTTTCCAGATTCTGATGCTCTGTAATAACTATATTAATAGAAGTGTTAGATGGAAATATTAAAATGAGAAGGAGACGTTGCCTTGTTAAACATGATATCAAGTCCCTCCTCCCCCATCAGTACAACAGCTGTCAGCTCTGGGATCGAGCATTTCCCGAGTGTTACAATCAACTCTCCACATCAAGTGTGACACAGACTGCTGCCCAGTTAAATCCACTAAGTCCCGCTGATCTCCACAACCGAGCTCCAGCGACCACCCGCCACTCGGCCATTTTATTTTCTCTTCTATCGATTTTTACAGGATCATGCGCGTCATCCGGGGACTGGAGGGGGGTGGGGGCAGCACCGAGCATGCGCACTGCGAATGAAGAATGCGTTCGCTGCATAAATTAATGAGCGTCAGTGAACACACCCATTCTATTAATATAACATAACAACAGAAAAGGCTGAAAAAACTCAGCAGGCCAAGCAGCATCCGTGCAGAGAGATACAGAGTTAACGTTTCAGGTCGAAGACCTTCCGTCAGAACTATTGGCTGCATACACTAGATTGACATGTCTGCCGACCATTAGGAGTCCGAAGCGCCGCAGAGCTCCGCCCACTGTGATTTGAACTGACGCGGCGGTTAAACCGCCCCCGCGCGAGCTCCCAGCAGCGGTTGTGGGTGACGTCAGAGCTCCGCCCATGTCGATTGTGACTGATATAAAAAAATGCTGGAAATACTCAGCAAACTCAATCAGTGGAGAGAGTGAGACTGAGCTCGATGACCTTCGTTAGAATTGGAAAAAGTTGGAGATGGAACAGGTTTTTAAACAAGTGCAGGAATAAACCAGCCCCCCCCCCACCTCTCTCAGACTGAACCGCCCCTCTCTCAGACTGAACCGCCCCCTCTCTCAGACTGAACCCCCCCCTCTCTCAGACTGAACCGCCCCCTCTCTCAGACTGAACCCCCCCCTCTCTCAGACTGAACCGCCCCCTCTCTCAGACTGAACCGCCCCCTCTCTCAGACTGAACCGTCCCCTCTCTCAGACTGAACCGCCCCTCTCTCAGACTGAACCGCCCCCTCTCTCAGACTGAACCGCCCCCTCTCTCAGACTGAACCGCCCCCTCTCTCAGACTGAACCCCCCCCTCTCTCAGACTGAACCCCCCCTCTCTCAGACTGAACCGTCCCCTCTCTCAGACTGAACCGTCCCCTCTCTCAGACTGAACCCCCCCCTCTCTCAGACTGAACCCCCCCCTCTCTCAGACTGAACCGCCCCCTCTCTCAGACTGAACCGTCCCCTCTCTCAGACTGAACCGCCCCCTCTCTCAGACTGAACCGTCCCCTCTCTCAGACTGAACCGCCCCCTCTCTCAGACTGAACCGCCCCCTCTCTCAGACTGAACCGCCCCCTCTCTCAGACTGAACCGCCCCCTCTCTCAGACTGAACCGCCCCCTCTCTCAGACTGAACCGCCCCCTCTCTCAGACTGAACCGTCCCCTCTCTCAGACTGAACCGTCCCCCTCTCTCAGACTGAACCGCCCCTCTCTCAGACTGAACCGCCCCCTCTCTCAGACTGAACCGCCCCCTCTCTCAGACTGAACCCCCCCTCTCTCAGACTGAACCGTCCCCTCTCTCAGACTGAACCGCCCCCTCTCTCAGACTGAACCGCCCCCTCTCTCAGACTGAACCGCCCCCTCTCTCAGACTGAACCGCCCCCTCTCTCAGACTGAACCGTCCCCTCTCTCAGACTGAACCGTCCCCTCTCTCAGACTGAACCGTCCCCTCTCTCAGACTGAACCGTCCCCTCTCTCAGACTGAACCGTCCCCCTCTCTCAGACTGAACCGCCCCCTCTCTCAGACTGAACCGCCCCCTCTCTCAGACTGAACCGCCCCCTCTCTCAGACTGAACCCCCCCCCTCTCTCAGACTGAACCCCCGCCTCTCTCAGACTGAACCGCCCCCTCTCTCAGACTGAACCGCCCCCTCTCTCAGACTGAACCGCCCCCTCTCTCGGACTGAACCGCCCCCTCTCTCGGACTGAACCGCCCCC
>JASTWF010000821.1:0-113220 GCA_030390025.1 Squalus acanthias
CGCCAACACACCGCGCCAGCCCCAGCCCGCCAACACACCGCGCCACCCCCCGCCCGCCAACACACCGCGCCACCCCCCGCCCGCCAACACACCGCGCCCCCCCCCCCCGCCCGCCAACACACCGCGCCCCCCCCCCAGCCCGTCAACACACCGCGCTCCCCCTCCGCCCGTCAACACACCGCGCCCGTCAACACTCACCCTCAACTCATTGCTCCTCTTGCAATCCCTGCATTCTCATTACACCCTCTCTCTGCTGCTCGCCCAGGTATCTGGCAACTCACCAAGTGGCTATTCTCCACGAGTGGGTCTGGACAGTGATGACCCACCCAACAAGAATCTATCCATCTCAGTTTTGAAATTTTCAGTTGACCCCCAGCCTCAACAGCCTTTTGAGGGAGACAGTTCCAGATTTCCACCCCGCTTTGTGTGAAGAAGTGCTTCCTGACATCACCCTGAACGGCCTGGCTCTAATTTTAAGTTTATGCCCCCTTGTTCTGGACTCCCTCACCAGAGCAAATATCTCTCTCTCCACTCTGTGAACTCCTTTAATCATAATCTTCTATACTCAAGGGAATGCAGGCCTAATCTGTGCAACCTGTCCTCATAATTTAACCCTTTTAGCCCCCGATACCATTCTGGTGAATCTGCGCTGCACCCCCTCCAAGGCCAATGTATCCTTCCTGAGGTGCGGTGCCCAGAACTGAACCCAGTTACTCCAGATGGGGTCTGACCGAGGCTCTGTACAACTGAAGCATCACTTCCTGCCCTTTGTATTCTATCGCCCTTTTTAATTATTTCTGTACATGGATCCCTAAATCCATTTGCTCCTCCACAGCTCCTAGTCTCTCGACATTAAGAAAATATTCCGATTTGTCTTTCACTGATCCAAAGTGGATGACCTCACACTTCCCACATTGAACTCCATTTACCATAATTTTGCCCACTCTCTCAATGTGTCTGTCCCTTTGTAACTTCCTGCTGGTGACCTCAGCTAGATTAGTCAGACATGGTCTACCCGTCACAAATCCACATTCTCTTTGATCAGCTAATGCTTGTCTGAGTGCTTGGTCACTATCCCTGCTAGGTGTGTGTAGCTCGGTACCATACCTGGCTGCATTCGGCAATAAGCCCAGGGTGCTCCTGTTTGTTGGTTTGAGGTTGTTTCTACCTCTGTTATTGGGCACAATATCTGATCTCAATGTTGCTAATCAATAAGATTGTTTTGTCCTTCCATTTTCTGGATTGAGTAATCTCTATGGTGCATTTAATTCCCTCTTTCCCCATCCCCAGGGAGTCCCAATACTGATAATTGGCCACCACATCCTGTATGGTAAAGTCAACCACCTGGAGAGGCCATTTGCAGTGCTGGTAAAACAGACCGCCACAAGGGCTGGAGCCGAGAGCCCGATGGAAACTGAGACACCTGAGCAAGGAGCGAGTGAAGAGAGCGCTTCAACCCGCTACCAGGTCACCGCGCTCATCAAGAAAAAAATCATCTTCAAAACCCGTCCAAAGCCCATTATTACTAATGTGCCCAAGAAGTTGTAGTGGGGCCAGGCCGGGACTCCGCGGTGGGGCCGGGCTGGGGCTCCGCGGTGGGGCCAGGCCGGGGCTCCGCGGTGGGGCCAGGCCGGGGCTCCGCGGGTGAGGCTGTGGCTCCGCAGTGCGTGTTTGTCCCTATCGGGACTCTTCCTGAGCAGCAGATCTGCATGACGTCAGTTGACTGAATACGGGATGTTAAATGATGCGGTTTGTCTCCTTGCCCAGGTCTGTTTGTGACTATCACAGAATGTTTGCAGCATTTTCTTCAGGAACTTTACCGCTGAGGAAAATGGATCCTGTGTTTAAAACAGACTTGATTACAAGCTGGTAATTTTTTTAATTATATATAAATAGTAAGTATTTCCTTTTGTTGGTCTCTCCTTTTCCCCAACTATATTCATCGGAGAACAAGACACTGGGGTTTTGGGGAATTGGAGACATGCAGGGAGGGGAAATATTTTTAGAAATAATTTACTGATTGCAGCAAAATAACTAATCAAGCCTCTCCATTGCTGTGGGTCCACTCGGTAACCTGTGCTGTCCTGGGCCGTGTATAATGGGATCTGCTCCATACTGTGTCCTGGGCTGTGTATAATGGGATCTGCTCCATACTGTAACCTGGGCTGTGTATAATGGGATCTGCTCCATACTGTAACCTGGGCTGTGTATAATGGGATCTGGTCCATACTGTAACCTGTGCTGACCTGGGCCGTGTATAATGGGATCTGGTCCAGACTGTAACCTGTGCTGACCTGGGCCATCCAGAGGGAGGGAATGCAACTTGAGAGCCTCAATCATTTCAAAAGTTTTTCCTACAATTGTAGGAAGGGCTAACCTGAAACACCAGCATTTCCCCCTCTCCACCGATACTGCCTGACCGGCTGAGAGTCTCCAGCATTTTCTGTTTCAGATTTTCAGCATCTCCAGTATTTTGTGCTTTGTAGAATTAATTGACATGGCAGAGAAATAAACATTCTTCGTTCTCGGGCTGAAATATTTCTGTTTTTTAATCCTAATTTCCCCAATGGGTTTCGATGAGATTCAGAAGCAGTGTGTAAATCCTGACCCTGCCTATGTAGCAGCTGCTCACAGTGCTGAATGGCTAATAAGTGATTTGTTAACAAAATAGCTGGTGAGCATGATCGGGACATAGACATTATATTGAAGGAAATAAGCTCAGTAATTATATAAGTTTTGTTTTGCACACTCTGCAGGCTACGTTTCAAATGATCTGCATTTCTATTGTACCTTTAATATAGAAAAACACCTGTAGACATTTCAGAGGGGGAAACAAAATGAACAAACTGAGCTACAATGAGAGAATTGGCCATTAGTTTGGCAGAAAAGATGGGTTTTAAGGATTCTAAAAATGGAGAGAGAAGAAAAGGGTAAGGTTTAGGAAAGGCGTTTTGAATTTCAGAATTCAGGCAATTTCAGAAAAATTTTCAGAAAATCAGAATGTAGAATCAGTTTGGGTGGAGTTAAGAAACAACAAGGGGCAGAAAACACTGGTGGAAGTAGTTTATAGGCCGCCTGTAGTGTCAGGCAGAGGATAAATCAAGAAATTAGAGGTGTATATAACGCGGGTAATACAGGAAACTATAGGCCAGTTAGCCTAACATCTGTCATTGGGAAAATGCTGGAATCCATTATTAAGGAAGCAGTAGCAGGGCATTTGGAAAATCATAAGATAATCAAGCAGAGTCAACATGGTTTTATGAAAGGGAAATCGTGTTTGACAAATTTGCTAGAGTTCTTTGAGGATGTAACAAGCAGGGTGGATAAAGGGGAACCAGTAGATGTAGTGTATTTGGATTTCCAGAAGGCATTCGATAAGGTGCCACATAAAAGGTTACTGCACAAGATAAGAGCTCACGGGGTTGGGGGTAATATATTAGCATAGGTAGAGGTTTAACTAACAGAAAACAAAGAGTTGGGATAAATGGGTCATTTTCCGGTTGGCAAACTAGTAACTAGTGGAGTGCCACAGGGATCAGTGCTGGGGCCTCAACTATTTACAATCTATATTAATGACTTGGATGAAGGGACCATGTGTACTGTAGCCAAATTTGCTGATGATACAAAGATAGGTGGGAAAGCAAGTTTTGAGGAGGATACAAAGAGTCTGCAAAGGGATATAGACAGGTTAAGTGAGTTGGCAAAAATTTGGCAGATGGAGTATAATGTGGGAAAATGTGAGATTATCCACTTTGGTAGGAAAAATAAAAAAGCAAATTATTATTTAAATGGAGAGAGACTACAAAATGCTGTGGTACAGAGAGATCTGGGGGTCCTCGTACATGAAACAAAAAGTTAGCATGCAGGTACAGCAAGTAATTAGGAAGGCAAATGAAATGTTGGCCTTTATTGCAAGGGGAATGGAGTATAAAAGTAGGGAAGTCTTGTTACAACTGTACAGGGCGCTGGGGAGACCACACCTGGAGTACTGCGTGCAGTTTGGGTCTCCTTATTTAAGGAGGGATATACTTGCATTGGAGGCAGTTCAGAGAAGGTTCACGAGGTTAATTCCTGAGATGAAGGGGTTGATTTCTGAAGAAAGATTGGGCCTGTACTCATTGGAGTTTAGAAGAATGAGAGGTGATCATATTGAAACATATAAGATTCTGAGGGGGCTCGACAGGGTAGATGCAAGGAAGATGTTTCCCCTCGTGGGGGAAACTAGAACTAGGGGGCATAGTTTCAGGATACGGGGTCGCCCATTTAAAACGGAGATGAGGAATTTCTTCTCAGAGGGTCGTGAATCTTTGGAATTCTCTACCCCAGAGAGCTGTGGAGGTGGAGTCATTGAATATATTCAAGGTGGAGATAGACATATATTTGAGCTACAGGGGAGTCAAGGGTTATGGGGAGCGGGCGGGAAAGTGGAGTTGAGGCCAAGATCAGAACAGCCATGATCTTATTGAATGGCGGGGCAGGCTTGAGGGGCCTGAATGGCCTACTCCTGCTCCTATTTCTTATATTAGTAATCATGGGGGACTTTAATTTTCATATAGCCTGGGCAAACCAAATTTTCAGTAATAGTGCGGAGGATGAGTTCATGGAATGTATTCAAGATAGTTTTCTAGATCAGTATGTCAAGGAACCAATGAGAGAACAGGCAATTTTAGATCTAGCATTGTGCAATGAGAGGCTTAATTAATAACCTTGTAGTAAAAGTGCCTCTGGGGAAGAGTGATCATAATATGATTGAATTTTATATTGAGTTTGAGAGTGATTTAGTTAAGTCCGAAACTAGGGTCTTCAATCTGAACAAGCAAACTACATAGGTATGAGGGAGCAGGTTGGCTAATGTAGATTGGGAAAATAGTGTGCAAAGTTAAAGCACATGGGATTGGGGGTAAGGTCCTGACTTGGATAGAGAACTGGTTGGCAGACAGGAAGCAAAGAGTTGGAATAAACAGGTCTTTTTCCGAGTGGCAGGCAGTGACTAGTAGGGTACCGCAGGGATCGGTGCTAGGACCCCAGCTATTTACAACATATATTAATGATCTAGACGAGGGAACTAGATGTAATATTTCCAAGTTTGCAGACGACACAAAGCTGGGTGGGCGTGTGTGCTGTGAGGAGGATGCAGAGAAACTCCAGGATGATTTGGACAGGTTGGGTGATATGGCGGATGCAGTATAATGTGGATAAATGCAAGGTTATCCACTTTGGTGGCAAAAACAGGAAGGCAGATTATTATCTGAATGGCAATAGATTGGGAGAAGGGGAAGTGCAACGAGACCTGGGTGTCCTTGTGCACCAGTCGCTGAAGGTAAGCATGCAGGTGCAGCAGGCGGTTAAGAAGGCAAATGGTATGTTGGCCTTCATAGCGAGAGGATTCGAGTACAGGAGCAAGGATGTCTTGCTGCAGTTGTACAGGGCCTTGGTGAGACCACACCTTGAGTAGTGTGTGCAGTTTTGGTCACCTTATCTGAGGAAGGATGTTCTTGTCATGGAGGGAGTGCAGCGAAGATTCACCAGACTGATACCTGGGATGGCAGGAATGACCTATGAAGAGAGATTGGGTCGATTGGGCTTATATTCGCTAGAGTTTAGAAGAATGAGAGGGGATCTCATTGAAACTTATAAAATTCTAACAGGACTAGACAGACTAGATGCAGGAAGGATGTTCCCGATGGCGGGGGAGTCCAGAACCAGGGGTCACAGTCTAAGGATAAGGGGTAAGCCATTTAGGACTGAGATGAGGAGGAATTTCTTCACCCAGAGAGTGGGGAACCTGTGGAATTCTCTACCACAGAAGGCAGTTGAGGCCAATTCATTAAATATATTCAAGAAGGAGTTAGATATATTTCTTAAGGCTAAAGGGATCAAGCGATATGGGGAGAAAGCAGACAGGGTACTGAATTCGGATGATCAGCCATGATCTCATTGAATGGCGGAGCAGGCTCGAGGGGCCGAATGGCCTACTCCAGCTCCTATCTTCTATAGATTAAAAGATATGACGGTAGATAAGCAATGAAAACATTAAAGAATTAATTCATAATTCACAACGAATATACATTCCCTTAACGAATAAAAACCCCATTGGAAAAGTACAACCGTGGCTAACAAGAGAAGTTAAAGATAATATTAGATTAAAAGGCTTAAAATGTTGCCAAAAAGAGTAGTAATCCTGACGATTGGGAGGATTTTAGAATTGAGCAAAGGATGACCAAGAACTTGATAAAGAAAGAGAATATGAGAGTAAAGTTAACATGGAGGTGCAGCAAGCAATTAGGAAAGCAAATGGTATGTTAGCCTTTATTACAAAGGTATTGGAGTATAAGAGTAGGGAACTCTTACTACAGTTAGTGTGTATGTTTTGGTCGCCTTACCTGAGGAAGGAAATACTTGCCTTAGAGGGAGCGCAACGAAGGTTCACTAGACTGATTCCTAGGATAAGAGGGCTGTCCTATGAGGAGAGATTAAGTATACTAGGGCTATATTCCCTAGAGTTTAGAAGAATGAGAGATGATTTCATGGAAACATAAAATTCTTAAGGGTCTTGACAGGGTTAATGCTGTGAGGATGTTCCCCTGGCAGGGGAGTCTAGAACTAGGAGTCATAGTCTCAGAATAAGGGGTCGGCCATTTAGAACTGAGATAAGGAGGAATTTCTTCACTCGGGGGTTGTGAATCTTTGGAATTCTCTACCCCAGAGAGCTGTGGATGCTCAGTCATTGAGTATATTCAAGACAGAAATCGATAGATTTTTGGATACTAAGGGACGCGAGGGATATGGGGATAGGGCGGGAAGGTGGAGTTAAAGTAGAAAATCAGCCATTATATTGACTGGCAGAGCAGGCTCGAAGGGCCTACTCCAGCTCCTATTTTTTATGTCCTTATTAATTTCCTACAGATAGTGTGGAATCAGACCAGGGGTCGGTACTAGAACCACTGCTTTTCTTTAATGGACTTGGGTGTACAGGGCACAATTTCAAACTTTGCAGATGACACAAAACTTGGAAGTATAGTGAACAGTAAGGAGCATAGTGATAGATTTCAAGAAGACATAGACAGGCTGGTGAAATGGGCGGACACATGGCAGATGAAATTTAACGCAGAGAAGTGATATATTTTGGTAGGAACAAGGAGAGGCAATATAAACTAAAGGGTACAATCCTAAAGGGGGTGCATGAACAGAGAGACCTGGGGGTTTATGTGCACAAATCATTGAAGGTGGCAGGGCAGGTAGGGAAAGCGGTTAAAAAAGCATACGGGATCCTGGGCTTCATAAATAGAGGCATAGAGTACAAAAGCAAGGAAGTTATGATGAACCTTTATAACATTGGTTTGACCTCAACTGGACTATTGTGTCTAATTCTGGGCGCCGCACTTTAGGAAGGATCTACGAGAATGATTCCAGGGATGAGGGACTTCAGTTTCGTGGATAGCCTAGAGCAGCTGGGGTTGTTCTCCTTAGAGCAGAGAAGATTGAAAGGAGATTTGATAGAGGTGTTCAAAATCATGAGGGGTCGAGACGTGTAGATTTTTTAAAATTCATTCATGGGATGTGGGTGTCGCTGGCAAGGCCAGGATTTATTGCCCATCCCTAGTTGCCCTTGAGAAGGTGGTGGTGAGCTGCCTTGACCCGCTGCAGTCCGTGTGGTGAAGGTACTCCCACAGTGCTGTTAGGGAGGGATTTCCAGGATTTTGACCCAGCGACGATGAAGGATCGGTGATATACTTCCAAGTCAGGATGGTGTGTGACTTGGATGAGAACTTGGAGGTGGTGGTGTTCCCATGCACCTGCTGCCCTTGTCCTTCTAGGTGGGAGAGGTCGTGGGTTTGGGAGGTGTTGCCGAAGAAGCCTTGGCGAGTTGCTGCAGTGCATCTTGTAGATGGTACACACTGCAGCCACGGTACGCCAATGGTGGAGGGAGTGAATGTTTAAGGTGGTTGATGGGGTGCCAATCAAGCGGGCTGCTTTGTCCTGGATGGTGTCGAGCTTCTGGAGTGTTGTTGGAGCTGCACTCATCCAGGCAACTGGAGAGTATTCCATCTCGCTCCTGACTTGTGCCTTGTAGGTGGTGGAAAGGCTTTGGGGAATCAGGAGGTGAGACTCTCGGCCTCTGACCTGCTCTTCTTGCCACAGTATTTGTGTGGCTAGTCCAGTTCAGTTTCTGGTCAATGGTGACCCCCAGGATGTTGATGGTGGGGATTCAGCGATGGTAATGCCATTGAATGTCAAGGGCCAGTGGTTCGACGCTCACTTGTTGGAGATAGTCATTGCCTGCCACTTATCAGCCCAAGCCTGAATGTCGTCCAGGTCTTGCTGCATGCGGGCATGGACTGCTTCATTATCTGAGGAGTTGTGAATGGCACTGAACACTGCAGTCATCAGCGAACATCCCCACTTCTGACCTTATGATGGAGGAAGGTCATTGATGAAGCAGCTGAAGATGGTTGGGCCGAGGACACTGCCCTGAGAGACTCCTGCAGCGATGTCCTGGGGCTGTGATGATTGCCCTCCAACCACCACAACCATCTTCCTTTGTGCTAGGTATGACTCCAGTTAGTGGAGAGTTTCCCTCCCCCCCCTCCACCCGATTCCCATTGACTTCTGTTTTACTAGTACTCCTTGATGCCACACTCGGTCAAATGCTGCCTTGATGTCAAGGGCAGTCACTCACCTCACCTCTGGAATTCAGCTCTTTTGCCCATGTTTGGACCAAGGCTGTAATGAGGTCTCGAGCCGAGTGGTCCTGGCGGAACTCAAACTGGGCATCAGTGTGCAGGTTATTGGTGAGTAAGTGCTGCTTGAAAGCACTGTCGACAACACCTTCCATCACTTTGCTGATGATTGAGAGTAGACTGATGGGTCGGTAATTGGCCCGATTGGATTTGTCCTGCTTTTTGTGGACAGGACATACCTGGGCAGTTTTCCACATTGTCAGATTGATGCCAGTGTCATAGCTGTACTGGAACAGCTTGGCTAGAGGCGCGGCTAGTTCTGGAGCACAAGTCTTCAGCACGATAGCCGGGATGTTGTCGGGGCCCATAGCCTTTGCTGTATCCAGTGCGCTCAGCCGTTTCTTGATATCACGTGGAGTGAATCGAATTGGCTGAAGACTGGCTTCTGTAATGGTGGGGACCTCGGGAGTAGGCCGATATGGATCATCCACTTGGCACTTCTGGCAGAAGATGGTTGCAAACGCTTCAGCTTTGTCTTTTGCACTCACGTGCTGGGCTCCACCATCATTGAGGATGGGGATATTCATGGACCCTCCTCCTCCCGTTAGTTGTTCAATGGCCCACCACCATTCACGACTGGATGTGGCAGGACTGCAGAGCTTTGATCTGATCCGTTGATTGTGGGATCGCTTAGCTATGTCTATAGCATGCTGCTTTCGCTTTTTAGCATGCATGTAGTCCTGTGTTGCAGCTTCCCAGGTTTGCACCGCATTTGTAGGTACGCCTGGTGCTGCTCGTAGCATGCTCTTTGTTGTGGAGTATTTTAAACCAACACTCGACACAAGGTTTTAGATCGTTATTCAAGTGGTCTTTATTACACCAGTGGGGAGATCATCTCTACTGGCGCACCAGGAGACTTTTCCAAATTGATACAGTAAGCATTACATATTTATGCGTTCAAAAATCGTGGTAGCCTCGTGCATAATCCATTACACTGTTTTAATTGGCCTAAGGCCCGCATGCACAGTTGCGATTGGCTAATTCCCTATCTCGTGTCACACAACCTTTCGCCTATATTTTATTGTCACATGATCTTTATGATCTCACCTGTTGTTATATTTTGTAACCTTTAGTAAAACCACATGTCTACATTTCTGTCTCACTGTGCCCCGTGTGGTTTTATTTATCTCTAGGTTCCATAGTTTCTGGTTAATCATAGATGGTGCTTCTGAGCTAATTTCATCTAATCTTAAAAAGCATCAAGACCTTGTGGTCAGCATGTCTGAACTATCTCCGCCAGTCTTTGTCTCAACCGTTTCTAGTGTGCAAGCTGCATTGTTAACCCCTTAATTCCTGAAGGACGCCAATGTCCCACTTCACTCTTCTACACTCCTTATTGAACCAGGGTTGGTCCCCTAGCTTGATGGTAATAGTAGAGTGAGGGATATGCCGGGCCATTAGGTTACAGATTGTGGTGGAATACAATTCTGCTCCTGCTGATGGCCCACAGCACATCATGGATGCCCAGTTTTGAGCTGCTAAATCTGTTCTGAATCTATCCCATTTAGCGCGGTGGTAGTGCCAACACGATGGAGGGTGTCCTCAGTGTGAAGACGGGACTTCGTCTCTACAATGACTGTGCAGTGGTCACTGCTACCAATACTGTCATGGACAGATGCATCTGCGACAGGTAGATTAGTGAGAACGAGGTCAAGTAGGTTTTTCCCTCGTGTTGGTTCTCTCACCACCTGTCGCAGGCCCAGACTGGCAGCAATGTCCTTCAGCACTCGGCCAGCTCGGTCAGTAGTGGTGCTACCGAGCCACTCTTGGTGATGGACATTGAAGTCCCCCACCCAAAATACATTCTGTGCCCTTGCTACTCTCAGTGCTTCTTCCAAGTGGTGTTCAACATGGAGGAGCACTGATTCACCAGCTGAGGGACGGTGGTAGGTGGTAATCAGCAGGAGGTTTCCTTGCCCATACTTGACCTGAAGCCATGAGACTTCATGGGGTCCAGAATCAATGTTGAGGACTCCCAGGGCCACTCCTTCCTGACTGTATACCACTGTTCCACCACCCCTGGTGGGTCTGTCCTGCCAGTGGGACAGGACATACCCAGGGATGGTGATGGAGGAGTTTGGGATATTGGCTAAAAGGTAAGATTCTATGAGTATGACTATGTCAGGCTGTTGCTTGACTAGTCTGTGGGACAGCTCTCTCAATTTTGGCACAGGTCCCCAGATGTTGGTGAGGAGGACTTTGCAGGGTCCACTGGGCTGGGTGTGCCGTTGTCGTGTCCGTAGCCGGTGCCGAGGTCGATGCCGGGTGGTCCGTCCGGTTTTATTATTGTGGCTTGTTCGGCCATTTCAGAGGGCAGTTAAGAGTCAACCACATTGCTGTGGGTCTGGAGTCACACATGTAGGCCAGACCAGGTAAGGACGGCAGATTTCCTTCCCTAAAGGACATTAGTGAACCAGATGGGTTTTTATGACAATCTGATAGTTTCATGGTCACCATTACTGATACTAGCTTTTATTTTATTCCAGATTTATTTAGTTAACTGAATTTAAATTCCCCAGCTGCCGTGGTGGGATTTGAACTCACGTCTCTGGATCATTAGTCCAGGCCTCTGGATTACTCAGCCAGAAACATAAACACTATGCTGCCGGTTCCGGAGTTAGAGAGAATCTTCCCGTTGGCGGAAGGGTCGAGAACCAGAGGACACAAATTTAAGGTGATTGGCAAAAGAACCAAAGGCGACGTGAGGAAAAACATTTTTATGCAGCGAGTGGTTGGGATCTGGAATGCACTGCCTGAAGGGTGGTGGAGGCAGATTCAATCGTGGCTTTCAAAAGGGAATTGGATAAGTACCTGAAGGGAAAAAAATTGCAGGGCTACGAGGAAAGGGCAAGGAGTGGGACTAACTGAAGTCGTCTTACAGAGAGCTGGCACGGGCTCAACAGGCCGAATGGCCTCCTTCTGTGCTGTAACCATTCTATGAATCAGCCTGAGCTGGGTTCATACCCTTCCCACAGGTGGATCTTCGAACTGTATTGGGAGGGGTGAGGAAGTGAGACACTCCCTGCTCCTCTGGTGGGATAAGGACCCTGCTCATGGTCTTGATTCAGGAAAGGTGCAGGATTAGGAGCCCTAAAGAGGGGAGAAAATAATAGAGTTGGTTGGTGGGGGGGGGGGGGCGGGTGAGCTGAAAGGTAGGTCTTGCTCTAACTTCAGGAGTCTCGCCTTGTTAGACAGGATTGCTTTCACTTTGCCCGAAGCCATTCCTTGATCCTTTCATCTTGTTCTGTATAATCAGTTCACAGGTTGTGGGAGACGAGCCCTGATCCAACGCATCAAAGTATTAATGGGATAGAGTGGCACCACAGACTATAAAATATAGAGTTACACAAAGTGAGTGTGTTACAAGCAGCAACACAATGGAAGGGCTCATATTACATTAACCATGAGACTGTGGGGCACTTCACACAATACTGCAGATGCAGGAAATCTGAAACACAAACAGAAAATGCTGGAGACACTTGGGAGTTCAGGAAACATCTGCGGAGAGAACAAGAGTCCTCAGAAATCAAAGATTTTTCAGATAAACGGCATTTAAGAAGGAACAGAACAATTGAAATGGGAAAAAACAGCCACAGACACGACAGAACAACCCGTAAAATACTACGGTAGGGATCAGGAAATAGTTACTCAAAATCCAGCAGACACGAACACACTCTCCTTCACCTTTTATTACACATGGTAAGAGTCTGCAGCATTAGCAGTGCTGTGAATCAACCACTTCAGGTCAATGTATCTGCTGCTGCATGTCCTGACCCTCCATCTCTCTTTGATTTCCTTGTGCTAAGATGATCATAGCACAGCACAGAAGGCAGCCATTTGGCCCATCATGCCTGTGCCAGCTCGTTGAAAGATGTGGATAAAGATAACTTTTAAAAGCGGACCTTGACCTGAAGGGATTTGTAGGTTTTATTACATTCGCATTGGTAACTGAGGAGGCAATTCCTCGAGCCTGTTCTGCCATTCAATGAGATCATGATCTGTATCTTATCTCCATCTACGAAATCCCAGCCGGCGACACTCAGTACAGACCGAGTATACAGCTCGTACAGAACCCCGCAGTCTACTGATTAAATATGCACTTCTAGCATGTGGCAAATTTTATTTTTAGTTAGTTATTTTCCAGAATATTAATTCTAGGAGCGTGGTATATCAGAAGTAATGTCTCCAGTTCTTGCTTACAATCAATCGGGATGATTAGTTTCCCTGCGGTTAACAGTATTGTGTGGGCAGCTCATGTGCATCAGCACAGTCTTGCAGTTCTGAGGAAGGGTCATACCTGAAACGTGGGTCTGGCATTTTCTGCAATGGTGATTTCAGTGACAACTGGCATAACTTAGACTCTTCCAGTGGCAAAAGTTCATTAAAATGTGCTGGAAAGCTGATTAGAATCCATCAGAGCGAGATCAGCGGTGAATGAGAAGCGGAGCAAGCAACCACTCCCCATAACCCTTCACTCCCTTATCTCGCAAAAGTCTGTCTATCTCCACCTTAAATGTATTTAATGACCCAGCCTCCACAGCTCTCTGGGGCAGAGAATTCCCCAGATTTACGACCCTCTGAGAGGAGCAATTCCTCCTCATCTCAGTTCCAAAAGGGCGACCCTTTATCCTGAAACTGTGCCCCCGAGTTCTAGATTTCCCCACGAGGGGAAACATCCTCTCTGCATCTACCTTGTCGAGCCCCCTCAGTATCTTATATGTTTCAATAAGATCACCTCTCATTCTTCTAAATTCCAATGAGTATAGGCCCAGCCTGCTCAACCTTTCCTCACAAGTCAACCCCCTCACCTCTGGAATTAACCTAGTGAATCGTCTCTGAACTGCCTCCAATGCAAGTATATCCTTCCTTAAATAAGGAGACCAAAACTGTACGCAGTACTCAAGGTGTGGTCTCACCAATAGCCTGTACAGTTGTAGCAGGACTTCCCTGCTTTTATACTCCAACCCCTTTGAAATAAAGGCCAACATTCCATTTCCCTTTTTGATTACTTGCTGTACCTGCATGCTAACTTTTTGTGTTTCATGCACAAGGACCCCCAGGTCCCTCTGAACTGTAGCATTTTGTAATCTCTCTCCATTTAAATAATAATTTGCTTTTTTATTTTTCCTGCCGAAGTGTATAACCTCGCACTTTCCCACATTATACTCCATCTGCCAAATGTTTGCCCACTCACTTAGCCTATCTATATCCCTTTGCAGGTTCTTTGAGTCCTCTGCACAACTTGCTTTCCCACCCATCTTTGTATCATCTGCAAACTTGGCTACATTACACTCGGTCCCTTCATCCAAGTCATAAATGTAAATTGTAAATAGTTGAGGCCCCAGCACCGATCCCTGTGGCACCCCACTAGTTACCATTTACCAACCGGAAAAAGACCTATTTATCCCGACTCTCTGCTTTCTGTTAGTTAGCCAATTCTCTCTCCATGCTAATATATTACCCCCAATTCCGTGAGCTCTTATCTTATGCAGTCACCTTTTATGTGGCACCTTATCGAATGCCTTCTGGAAATCCAAATACACCACATCCACTGGCTCACCTTTGTCCACCCTGCTCGTTACCTCCTCAAAGAACTCCAGCAAATTTGTTAAACATGATTTCCCTTTCATAAAACCATGCTGACTCTGCTTGACTGCATTATGATTTTCCAAATACCCTGCTACTGCTTCCTTAATGAAGGACTCCAGCATTTTCCCAACGACAGATGTTAGGCTAACTGGTCCATAGTTTCCTGCTTTCTGTCTCCCTCCTTTCTTAAATAGGGGTGTTACATTTGCGGTTTTCCAATCCGCTGGGACCTCTCCAGAGTCCAGGGAATTTTGGTATATTGCAACCAATGCATCCACTATCTCTGCAGCCACTTCTTTTAAGACCCTGGTCCAGGGGACTTGTCATATTTTAGTCCCATTATTTTACCAAGTACTATTTCCTTAGTGATAGTGATTGTCTTTAGTTCCCCACTCCCTGTGGCCCCTTGATTATCCATTATTGGGCTGTTGTTAGTGTCTTCTACCGTGAAGACAGATACAAAATATTTGTTCAGAGTCTCTGCCATTTCCCTGTTCCCCATTATTAATTCCCCAGTCTCATCCTCTAAGGGACCAACGTTTACTTTAGCTACCCTCTTCCTTTTTATATACCTGTAGAAGCTCTTATTATCTGTTTTAATGTTTCTTGCCAGTTTACTCTCATAATTCATCTTCTCTCTCTTTATTATTATTTTAGTCATCCTTTGCTGGTTTCTAAAAATTTCCCAATCCTCTGGTCTCCCACCAATCTTAGCAACATTGTATGCCTTCATTTTCAATTTGATACCATCCTTAACTTCCTTAGTTAGCCACGGATGGTGCTCCCTTCTCTTAAAATCTTTCTTTCTCACTGGAATATATTTTTGTTGAGAGTTATGAAATATCTCCATAAATGTCCGCCACTGCATTTCAACTGTCTTACCCTTTAATTTATTTTTCCAGTCCACTTTAGCCAGTTCTGCCCTCATGCCATTGTAATAATAAGCTGTGAGGAGGACACAGAGAGATACAGACAGGTTAAATGAGTGGGCAATAAGGTGGCAGCTGAAGTATAATGTGAGGTTATTCACTTTGGTAGGAATAATAGAAAAACAGAATATTTTTTAAATGGTGAGAAACAGTTAGATGTTGGTGTTCAGAGAGATTTGGGTGTCCTCGTACATAAGAAAATAAGAAATAGGAGCTGGAGTAGGGCATTTGGCCCTTCGAGCTGATCTTCTACCTTAACTCCACCTTCCCGCACTATCCGCATACCCTTTAATTTCCTTCGTTCCCAAAAATGTAGCAACCTGTCTTGAATATACTCAACGACTGAGCATCCACAGCTCTCTGGGGTAGATAATTCCAAAGATTCACAACCCTTTGAGTGAAGAAATTTCTCTTAATCTCAGTCCTAAATGGCCGACCCCTTATTCTGAGACTGTGACCCTGTGTTCTAGATTACCCAGCATCTACCCTGTCAAGCTCCTTAAGAATTTTATATATTTCAATTAGATCACCTCTCATTCTTCTGAACTCTAGGAAATATAGGCCAAGTCTACTCAATCTCTCCTCATAGGGCAATCCCCTCATCCCAAGAACCAGTCTAGTGAACCTTCGTTTCACTCCCTCTAAGGCAAGTATGTCTTTCCTTTGGTAAGGAGACCAGAACTGTATACAGTACTCCAGCTGTGGCCGCACCAATGCCCTGTATAATTGTAGTAAGACTTCTTTACTCTTGTGTTCTAATCCCTTTGCAACAAAAGCTAACATACCATTTCCTTTTCATACCATACCATTATGGCCTCTTGCATTGTTCCACGGAAGCTCAGCGTAAGCTCGAGGAACAGCACCTCATCTTTCATTTAGGCACTCTACAGCCCTCTGGACTGAACATAGAGTTCAACAATTTCAGATCATAACCCCGGCCCCTATCACATATATATATATTTTTATTTTATTTTTTCATCCACCCTTTTGTTTGGCCTTTTTTTCTTCCCTCCCAGAAGCTGGCAGCTGTCCTTCATTCTGTCAGCGAATTTCACACTTCATCTAGCCTCAATGTCACATTACCACCTCCTCTTGCAATGATTATCTCTTAATGTCTCTTAATCTCTCCTGCTTTCTATCCTACCACTGACCTTCCCTTTTGTTCTTTCATCCCCTCCCCCTTTTCCCAGCATTATACTTGCTTTAAATCTATTTCATTTCCTGCTTTTTTCCAGTTCTGACGAAAGGTCTTCGACCTGAAACGTTAACTCTGTTTCTCTCTCCACGGATGCTGTCTGGCCTGCTGAGTTTTTCCAGCGTTTTCTGTTGTTATTTCGGATTTCCAGCATCCGCAGTATTTTGCTATCATACCATTTCCCTTCTTAGCAAGAAAACTAGCAAGAAATATAAAAGCAGATTGTAAGAGCTTCTACAAGTATGCAAAAAGGAAGAGATTAGCAAAAGTAAACGTCGGTCCCTTAGAGGCTGAGACAGGAGAAATTATTATGGGGAATAAGGAAATGGCACAAACGTTAAACAAATATTTTGTATCTGTCTCGCAGTAGAAAACACAAAAAGCATACCAAAAATGGTGGGGAACCAAGGGTCTAATGAGGGTGAGGAACTTAGCGTAATTCATATAAGTACAGGAAAAAGTACTAGAGAAACTAATGGGATTAAAAGCCGACAAATCCCCTGGACCTGACGGCCTACATCCTAGGGTTCTAAAAGAGGTGGTTGAAGAGTAAGTGGTTTTGATCTTCCAAAATTCCCTAGATTCTAGAATGGTCCCAGCGGATTGGAAGGTCGCAAATGTAACACCGCTACTCAAGAAAGGAGGGAGAGAATAAACGGAACTACAGGCCAGTTAGCCTGACATCAGTCATCGGGAAAATGCTGGAATCCATTGTTAAGAAGTGGTATCAGGGCACTTAGAAAATCACAACATGATTAGGCAGAGTCAACATGGTTTTATGAAAGGGAAATTGTGTTTGACAAATTTATTAGAGTTTTTTTGAGGATGTAACTAGCAGGGTAGATAAAGGGGAACCAGTGGATGTAGTATATTTGGATTTCCAAAAAGGCATTCGATAAGGTGCCACATAAAAGATTATTACACAAGATTAGTGCTCATGGGGTTGCGGGGGGGGGGGGGGGGGTGTAATATAGTAGCATGGCTAGAGGATTGGTTAACAGACAGAAAACAGAGTAGGGATAAACGCATCTTTTTCAGGTTGGCAGGCTGTAACTAGTGGGGTGCCGCAAGATCAGTGTTGGGCCTCAGCTATTTACAATCTATATTAATGACCTAGATGAAGGGACTGAGTGTAATGTATCCATGTTTTCTGATGATACAAAGCTAGGTGGGACAGTAAGCTATGAGGAGAACAAAAAGAGTCTGCAAAGGGATATAGATAGACTAAGTGAGTGGGTAGTAAGGTGGCAGATGGAGTATAATGTAGGGAAATGTGAGGTTATTCACTTTGGGAGGAAGAATAGAAAAACAATATTTTTGAAATGGTGAGAAACTTTCAAATGTTGGTGTTCAAAGAGATTTGGGTGTCCTCGTGCAAGAAACACAGAAAGCTAGCATGCAGGTACAGCAAGTAATAAGGAAGGTGTAAGATCTTAATGATCTTTGAATTCTTGGACAAGATACCAATAGGCAGCAGCCAGTATGTTTGAGCAATAGATCAAGATTTATTAAGCATACAGCGTAATATACTTAATATTAGGCGATAGTTTTAACGAGTAGCTCGCAGCCCTTGGTCTCTGGAACCTCTCGGACACAAATGACGTTGTCTTAAGTCTGTTCCTTTGTTCTCGCAGTACGTCTGTATAAAGTTGTTCTTTGAGTATCGAGGTTTTAACCCTTTTATCAACAGTTCATTTGGCCAGTGTCCATATATGGTCTTTAACAAAATCACCTTTTATAATTGGTTCTAATGGTCAAAATGCCATTGTCACTCAGACTAAGGTAGCATCCCGCCTTTCCAGTACTTTTCCACCAACTTTACCATGTTCAGTGTTATCTTGTTTATAGTTTTCACCCCATTGGAATTTACTTTATCTCTTTCATTTCTAGCTTCCCTGGTACAAGGCCTTTATACCAAGGGCACATATCAGCGCTGTTTCACTAGTCTTGAGTTACCCAGGAGTAATTATGGGTAATATTATTTGGTCAATGGCTACACTTGAATTTATATGTATATGATTCTCGTCTACTAAATATCAGCCTTTTGTACAAAGGCAAATGGCATGTTGGCCTTTACTGCAAGGGAGTTGGAGTATAAGAGTAAGGAAGTCTTGCTACAATTGTACAGGGCCTTGGTGAGACCACACCTGGAGTACTGTGCTCAGTTTTGGTCTCCTTATCTAAGGAAGGATATACTTGCCTTGGAGGCAGTGCAACGAAGGTTCACTAGATTGATTCCTGGGATGAGAGGGCTGTCCTATGATGAGAGATTGTGTAGAATTGGCCTATACCCTCTGGAGTTTAGAAGAATGAGAGGTGATCTCATTGAAACATATAAGGTTCTGTGGGGGATTGACAGGGTAGATGCTGAGAGGTTGTTTCCCCTGGCTGGAGAGTCTAAGAATAGGAGGATAAGGGGTAGGCCATTTAAGACTGACTTGAGGAGGAATTTCTTCGCTCAGAGGTTTGTGAATCTTTGGAATTCTCTACCCCAAAGGGTTGTGAATGATGAATCGTTGAGTATATTCAAGGCTGTGATAGATAGATATTTGGACTCTAGGGGAATCAAAGGATAGAATCATAGAAATTTACGGCACAGAAGGAGGCCAAGCAACCCATCCTGTCTGTGCCAGCTGAAAAAGAGGTATCCAGCCTATGGGGATCTGGTGGGAAAGTGGAGTTGAGGTCGAAGATCAGCCATGATCTTATTGAATGGCAGAGCAGGCTCGCGGGCCATATGGCCTACTCCTGCTCCTAATTCCTATCTTCTTATGTTGAAGTGGTAATAGTACTGCAATATCTACTGTTTATTATGGAAGGAATTGTTGCTGACTCCTTCCCAACAAGCACTTGTTCAAATTACAATAGCAAAATACTGCAGATGCTGGAAATCCAAAATAACAACAGAAAACGCTGGAAAAACTCAGCAGGCCAGGCAGCATCCGTGGAGAGAGAAACAGAGTTAACGTTTCAGGTCGAAGACCTTTTGTCAGAACTGGAAAACAGCAGGAAATGGAATAGATTTTAAAGCAAGTTTAGGGGCTGGGAAAAGGGAGAGGGGATGAAAGAACAAAAGGGAAGGTCAGTGATAGGATAGAAAGCAGGAGAGATTAAGAGACATTGAGAGACATTAAGAGATATTCAAGGCAAGAGGAGATGGTAATGGGACAGGTTAAGGAACAAAGGATGGCTCGAGATGAAGTGTGAATTGCGCTGGCAGAATGAAGGACAGCTGCCATGTGGGAGAGAAGAACAAAAGGCCAAACAAAAGTGTGGATAAAAAAATAAATATATATGTGATAGGGGCTGAGGTTATGATCTGAAATTGTTGAACTCTATGTTGAGTCCAGAGGGCTGTAGAGTGCCTAATCGAAAGATGAGGTGCTGTTCCTCGAGCTTACGCTGAGCTTCCGTGGAACAATGCAAGAGGCCGAGGACATGAGGTCTGAGTAGGAGTGAAGCGGTGAATTAAAGTGACAGGCCACCAGGAGCTCGAGGTCCCCCTTACGGACTGAACGGAGGTGTTCCGCAAAGCGGTCACCCAATCTGCGTTTGGTCTCCCCAATGTAGAGGAGACCACATCGTGAGCAGCGAATACAGTATACTAAATTGCAAGAAGTACAAGTAAATCGCTGTTTCATCTGGAAGGGGTTTTTGGGGCACTGGACAGTGGGAAGGGGGGAGGTATAAGGGCATGTGTTGCATCTCCTGCGCTTGCACGGGAAGGTGCCGGGCGAAGGGGAAGGGGTGCTGGGGGTGGTAGAGGAGTGGACTAGGGTGTCGCGTTCAGATTAATCAGGTTGAAAGTGTTCAGCCGTGGCTCAGTGGGCAGCATGCTTTACACTGAGTCAGAAGGCCATGGGTTCAAATCCCACTCCAGAGACTTGAGCACAAAAATCTAGGCTGACACTCCAGTACAGTACGGAGGGAGGCTGCACTGTGTTGGAGGGGCAGTACTGAGGGAACGCCGTACTGTCGGAGGGTCAGTACTAAGGGAGCGCCGCACTGTCGGGGGGGCAGTACTGAGGGAGCACTGCACTGTCGGAGCATCAGTACTGAGGGAGTGCTGCACTGTCGGCGGTGCCGTTTTTTGGATGAGACGTTAAACCGAGGCCCCATCTGCTCTCTCAGGTGGACGTAAAAGATCCCATGGTACTATTTCGAAGAAGAGCAAGGGGAGTTGAATGGCGGAACAGGCTCGAGGGACTCAATGGCCTCCTCCTGTTCTTATGTTCCTATGGTTAAGGAGAGACACTGTTAGTCCCATCGTTCACCAAGGTCCCAGATGCCGCGTTGCCCTCGCCACTCCATTATCAGCTCACACTTCCAGCAATTCACAGGTCAAAAAATTGTTGAGCTGACGGGTGAAGGAAAAAGTCAAACTATCGGGGCTCACCGTGAGATGCCCCACTCCGGCGAAATCTGGGCCAATATAATTAACCCTAACCATAACGGGGCTCGCCGCAAGATGCCCCGCTCCCACAAAACCTGGGCCGTTATAATTAACTTTGATGAAGTGACCGAGAGAGTTGATAAGGGTAATGCGGTTGATGTGTATATGGACTTTCTAAAGGCATTTGGCAAACTATGACATAATAGACCTGGCTGCATGGATACGAAATTGGCTAAGTCACAGAAAAATTGATTCCTGGGATGGGAATGTTGTCCGAGGAGGAGAGATTGAGTGGATTGGACCTGTACTCTCTGGACTTTAGAAGAATGAGAGGTGATCTCATTGAAACATATAAGATTCTGAGGGAGATTGACAGGGTAGATGCGGAGAGGTTGTTTCCCCTGGCTGGAGTGTCTAGAACTAGGGGGTATAGTCTCAGGATAAGGGGTCGGCCATTTAACAACAACAACTTGTATTTATATAGCGCCTTTAACGTAGCAAAACATCCCATGGCGCTTCACAGGAGTATTATAAGACAAAAATTGACACGAGCCACATAAGGAGAAATTAGGGCAGATGACCAAAAGCTTGGTCAAAGAGGTAGGTTTTATTTAAGACTGAGATGAGGAAGAATTTCTTCACTCAGAGGGTTGTGAATCTTTGGAATTCTCTGCCCCAGAGGGCTGTGAATGCTGAATCGTTAAGTCTATTCAAGGCTGAGATAGATAGATTTTTGGACTCTGGGGAATCAAGGGATATGGAGATTGGGCGGGAAAGTGGAGTTGAGGTCGAAGATCAGCCATGATCTTATTGAATGGTGGAGCAGGCTCGAGAGGCTGTATGACCTACTCCTGCTCCTAATTCTTATGTTCTTAATTAAATGGTACAATTTTAAAGGAGGTGGAGGAACAGAGAGACCTGGGGGTGTATGTACACAAAGGTGGCAGGCACAAGTTGAGAAGGCTTTTTTTAGACATTCATGGGATGTAAGCGTCACTGGCAAGGCCAGTATTTATTGCCCATCCCTAATTGCCCTTGAGAAGGTGGTGGTGAGCCTCCTTCTTGAGCACTGCAGTTTGTGTGATGAAGGTACTCCCACAGTGCTGTTAGGTAAGTAGTTCCAGGATTTTGACCCAGCGATGATGAAGGAACAGTGTGTGACTTGGAGGTGGAGGTGTTCCCATGCTGCCCTTGTCCTACTAGGTGGTAGAGGTCGTGGGTTTGGGAGGTGCTGTCGAAGAAGCCTTGGTGAGTTGCTGCAGTGCATCTTGTAGATGGTACACACTGCAGACATGGTGCGCTGGTGGTGGAGGGAGTGAATGTTTAAGATGGTGGATGGGGTGCCCATCAAGCGGGCTGCTTTGTTCTGGATGGTGTCGAGCTTCTTGAGTGTTGTTAGAGCTGCACTCATCCAGGCAAGTGGAGAGTATTCCATTACACTCCTGACTTGTGCCTTGTAGATGGTGGAAAGGCTTTGGGGAGTCAGGGGGTGAGACACTCGCCGCAGAATACCCAGCCTCTGAGCTGCTCTTGTAGCCACTGTATTTATGTGGTTGTTCCAGTTAAGTTTCTGGTCAATGGTGACCCCCAGGATGGTGAAGGTGGAGGATTCGTTAAACGTCATGGGAGGTGGTTAGACTCTCTTTTGTTGGAGATGGTCATTGCCTGGCACTTGTATGGTGCGAATGTTGCTTGCCACTTACCTCCCTCGTCATCCAAGGAGCCCTTGCTTTGGTTCCCTTACCCTTCCCTCTTATTGGAATGTACCTAGCCTGTACTTGGAACATCTCCTCCTTAAAGATCACCCATTGTTCCGTTACAGTTTTTGGTTCCATTTTACCCTGGTTAGATCCTTTCGCATCCCATTGAAGTTAGTCCTATTCCAGTTTAGAAGTTCCACTCTAGATTGTTCCTTGCTCCTTATGATACGATGATCACTCGTACCCAGGTGCGGCTAGTTCTGGAGCACAAGCCGGGATGTTGTCGGGGCCCATAGCCTTTGCTGTATCTAGTGCGCTCAGCTGTTTCTTGATATCATGTGGAGTAAATCGAATTGGCTGAAGACTGGCTTCTGTGATGGTGGGGACCTCAGGAGGAGGCAGAGATGGATCATCCACTTGGCACTTCTGGTTGCAAACGCTTCAGCCTTGGTCTTTGCACTCATGTACTGGATTCCGCCATCATTGAGGATGGGGATGTTCTTGGAGCCTCCTCCTCCCATTAGTTGTTTAATTGTCCACCATCATTCATGACTGGATGTGGCAGGACTGCAGAGCTTTGATCTGTTGGTTGTGGCATTGCTTAGCCCTGTCTTTAACATGCTGCTTCTGCTGTTTGGCATGCATGTAGTCCTGTGTTGTAACTTCACAAGGTCAGCATTTTTAAATATGCCTGGTGCTGCTCCTGGCATGCTCTTCTACACTCCTTATTGAACCAGAGTTGGTCCCCTGGCTTGATGGTAATGGTAGAGTGAGGGATATGCCGGGCCATGAGTTTACAGATTGTGGTGGAATACAATTCTGCTGCTGCTGATAGCCCACAGCGCCTCATGGATGTACAGTTTTGAGCTGCTAGATCTGTTTTGAATCTATCCCATTTAGCACAGTGGTAGTGCCACACAACACGATGGAGGGTGTCCTCAGTGTGAAGACGGGACTTCGTCGCCACAATGACTGTGTGATGGTCACTGCTACCAATGCTGTCATGGACAGATGCCCAGACTGGCAGCTATGTCCTTCAGGACTCACCAGCTCAGGTCAGTAGTGATGCTACCGAGCCACTCTTGGTGATGGACATTGAAGTCCCCCACCCAGAGTACATTCTGCATCCTTGCTACTCTCAGTGCTTCTTCCAAGTGGTGTTCAACATGGCGGAGTACTGATTCATCAACTGAGGGAGGGCGGTAAGTGGTAATCAGCAGGAGGTTTCCTTGCCCATACTTGACCTGAAGCCATGAGACTTCATGGGGTCTGGAGTCAATGTTGAGGACTCCCAGGGCCACTCCTTCCTGACTGTATACCACCCCTGGTGGGTCTTTCCTGCCGGTGGGACAGGACATACCCAGGGATGGTGATGGAGGAGTTTGGGATATTGGTTGAAAGGTATGATTCTGTGAGTATGACAATGTCAGGCTGTTGCTTGACTAGTCTGTGGGACAGCTCTCTCAATTTTGGCACAAGTCCCCAGATGTTGGTGAGGAAGACTTTGCAGGGTTGACTGGGCCGTTGCCGTGTCCGTACCAAGGTCAATGCCGGGTGGTCCGTCCGGTTTCATTTTTATTATTTTGTTTTGTAGCGGTTTGTTACAACTGAGTGACTTGCTAGGCCATTTCAGAGGGCAGTTAAGAGTCAACCACATTGCTGTGGGTCTGGAGTCACATATAGGCCAGACCAGGTGAGGACGGCAGATTTCCTTCCCTAAAGGACATTAGTGAACCAGATGGGTTTTTACAACAATCCGATAGTTTCATGGTTACCATTACTAGTAATTATTACTGATTTTTATTTAATTAACTGAATTTAAATTCCCCAGCTGCCGTGGTAAGATTTGAACTCACAGTCTTCTGGCTCATTAGTCTAGGCCTCTGTGATTACTAGCCCAGTGACATTACCACTATGCTACCAGTGGCAGAAGGGATGGTAACCAGAGGACACAGATTTAAGATGATTGGCAGGGGAACCAGAGGAGAAATGAGGAGAATTTTTTTTACACAGCGAGTTGTTATGATCTGGAATGCGCTGCCTGAAAGGCTGGTGGAAGTAGATTCAATCATAACTTTCAAAAGGGAATTGGATAAATACTTGAAGTTGAAAAATTGCAGGGCTATGGGGAAAGAGCAGGGGAATGGGACTAATTGAATAGCTCTCTCAGAGCCGGTACAGGCACGATGGGCTGAATGGCCTCCTCTGCGCTGTATCATTCTATGATTCTAACTGTTCAGTGTTTTGGTGACAGGGAAATGGTGGATAAGCAGAAGTCCCAGCGAATTATGATGTTGCGTAAGCAATTTACCCCATAGTTTCCTGGGACTCGTGCTGGTCATAATTTCCTGGGACTTTCCTGGGTCCTACAATGTAGATGCGCCATTACACTGACACAAGTCTACAGGAAATTCTGGCGTTAACGTTTTATCTTGCCCCACAGATGCTGCCTGACCTGCTGAGTGTTTCCAGCGTTTTTTGTTTTTGTAGCAGTTCAGAGTTGATAGCGTTAATGATTCTAACACACGGACTGGACACACCAACAGCAAGCTTCAGGTATTAAATCTTTATTTTGATAAAAGTTCATAAAAAACATCAGCAGAATTTAAAACCCCAAAGTGATTGTAAAAAATAAATAGAAGTTTTAGATACGAGCCTGGGGCAGGAATACAATCATCGTCTCCCCAACAACTCACCCAGGAGTAAACCTTACAAACATTGCCCATGGCTTTTCACCGCGAATGGAACACAATGTTTTCAGTTAAAATCTGTTCACCTGCAGTAAGTGAAGTACAGGTATTTATTAAATACAGAATCTGACAAATACATTCATACAAAAATAAAATTATTTACATTTTAGAAAAACTGATCAATATTGTAAACATGAGGCTGCTGTCAGTGACTCGTTTCCCCCATGAATGAGGAGTTTCTCATCTGCACATGAGCCTCTGGGAACGTCAGCAAAACCAAGCTGAGGTTCAGCATAAATTTGCAAATAGGCTCGAACATGAAGGATTAGGAGCTGTGTCAGCATCCAGCTCTGAATAGCAGCATCTGTTAAATACTAATCCTCTGTACACACCCCCACCCTAGGGTGCTAACTCACCCCCACCGCCACCCTAGGGTGCTAACACCCACCGACGCTGCTGTAGAAATATTGCTCAATGCCTTTGTTTTTTTTTAAACATTTACAGTTTTTGTTTATTAAACAAAATTATTAATTTAGAAGAAAAACCGACTCTTGGCCCAGGCAGCGGGAGGCCTGATGGTGGCGAGAGCACTGGTGGCGGCAGACCCTGCAGATACTGCCGGGGGTGTGGGCGGCTCCCAGGCCGGTGTGGGTGTGGGCCGGGCCTGGGGCTCAGGCCTCCAGGAAGGCCAGGTCGCAATGCTGCTGCTTGCGGCCGCAGGGCTTGGCCACGATGCCCAGGTAGAGGGCGAGCAGCAGCAGCCAGTAACAGGCGTAGACGGCAGCACCGATGATGAGGAAAGGCCGCTCGGTATCGGGCAGCGGCTGCCGGCTCTCCCGGTAGATGGTGTAGCCCAGACCCCCGGCCAGCACTGCGAACCAGACGGAGACGGGCAATAGGCCCACCAGGTTAACTACAAGCCTGCGGCGGCCCGACGTGCCCCAGCCAGGCCGGTTTATGGTGAGCAGAGCGAAGAGTTTGGCTGGCAGCAGGCTGGACATGTAGAGCAGCGAGTAGAGGGACAGGAAGAGCATTTGTGCTGAGCCCCGGAGCAGGCAGGCGAAGCCGGCCTTCAGCACCCCCACCCCTTGCACAGCCAGCAGGAAGAGCAGGATGTTCCACAGCCGGCCTCGGTAGAAGAGCTGCAGCACGGTGACCGTCAGAAAGAAGGGGAAGAAGCCGCTGACCACAGCCTCGTAGGTCATCCAGGGGTGGTGCTTGTGGAAGCAGAGTGCGCCATACAGCCACTCACGGAAGTAGGACTTGCTCCAGCGGGTCTGCTGGTTGAGCCAGCGGAGGTAGCGGCTTGGGGTCTCGGTCAGGCAGCGGGAGCGGGCTGTGTACTTGGTCTTGAAGCCCAGGCCCAGCACTCGGTTGGTGAGGTGTCGGTCGTCTCCAAAGCTGCACTTGGAGCCCAGGAACTGCTGGCTGTACCAGTCCTGCAAGAAGAGGCGCAGCAGCGGGTTGCGGTACATGCCCAGCGGCCCACTGATGCACTGCACGCAACCAAAGTAGGACTGACAGGCCCGCTCCACGTTAAAGGCCATCCAGTAACGCACGCTGCTCAGGAAGGAGATCCACGAGTCGTACTGGTTCAGGATCTGCGGACAGGCAAAGGAGAACAGAGTTATACTGTACCGCCTGAGGCTCGCAGGGCCCTGAGCCCAACACACAACATTGCAGGGAAACTGGTTAATGGGGACAACAGGGGGCGACAACAACAGCAACAACTTGTATTTATATAGCGCCTTTAACGTAGTAAAACGTCCCAAGGCGCTTCACAGGAGTATTATAAGACAAAATTTAACACCGAGCTACATAAGGAGATAGTAGGACAGGTGATCCAAAGCTTGGTCAAAGATGTGGGTTTTAAGGAGAGTCTTAAAGGAGGAGAGAGAGGTAGAGAGGTTTAGGAGGGAATTCCAGAGCTTAGGGCCCAGGCAGCTGAAGGCACGGCCACCAATGGTTGAGCAATTAAAATTGGGGATGCTCAAGAGGGCAGAATTAGAGGAGCGCAGATATCTCAGGGGGTTGTGGGGCTGGAGAGGATTACAGAGATAGGGAGGGGCGAGGCCATGGAGGGATTTGAAAACAAGGATGAGAATTTTAAAAATCGAGGCGTTGCTTAACCGGGAGCCAATGTAGGTTAGTGAGCACAGGGGTGATGGGTGAACGGGACTTGGTGTGAGTTAGGATACGTGCAGCCGAGTTTTGGATGACCTCAAGTTTACGTAGGGTGGAATGTGGGAGGCCAGCCAGGAGAGTGTTGAATAGTCAAGTCTAGAGGTAACAAAGGCATGGATGAGGGTTTCAGCAGCAGATGAGCTGAGGCAGCGGCGAAGACGGGCAATGTTACGGAGGTGGAAATAGGTGGTCTTAGTGATGATGCGGGTATGTGGTCGGAAGGTCATTTCATGGTCAAATAGGACGCCAAGGTTGCGAAAGGACTGGCTCAGCCTCAGACAGTGACCAGGGAGAGGGCTGCAGTCGGTGGCTAAGGAATGGAGTTTGTGGCAGGGACCAAAGACAATGGCGGCTGGTTAATGGGGACAGCAGGGGTGAGACTGGTTAACGGGGACAGCAGTGGGTGAGACTGGTTAATGGAGACAGCAGGGGTGAGACTGGTTAATGGGGACAGCAGGGGTGAGACTGGTTAATGGGGACAGCAGGGGTGAGACATGTTAATGGGGACAGCAGGGGGTGAGACTGGTTAATGGGGACAGCAGGGGTGAGACTGGTTAATGGGGACAGCAGGGGTGAGACTGGTTAATGGAGACAGCAGGGGTGAGACTGGTTAATGGGGACAGCAGGTGTGAGACTGGTTAATGGGGACAGCAGGGGTGAGACTGGTTAATGGGGACAGCAGTGGGTGAGACTGGTTAATGGGGACAGCAGGGTGTGAGACTGGTTAATGGGGACAGCAGGGGTGAGACTGGTTAATGGGGACAGCAGGGGGTGAGACTGGTTAATGGGGACGTAAACTTGAGGTGATCCAAAACTCAGTTGCCCGTGTCCTAACTCGTACCAAGTCCCGTTCGTCCATCACCCCTGTGCTCGCTGACCTACATTGGCTCTCGGTTAAGCAGCACCTCGATTTCAAAATTCTCATGCTTGTTCTCAAATCCCTCCATGGCCTTGCCCGTTCCTATCTCTAAATCTCCTTCAGCCCCACAACCCCCCGCCCCGACCGAGATATCTGCGCTCCTCTAATTCTGCCCTCTTGAGGATCCCTGATTATAATTGCTCAACCTTTGGTGGCCGTGCCTTCTGTTGACTAGGCCCTAAGCTCTGGAATTCCCTGCCTAAACCTCTCCGCCTCGCTACCTCTCTCTCCTCCTTTAAGACGCTCCTTAAAACCTACCTCTTTGACCAAGCTTTTGGTCACCTGCCCTAATATCTCCTTATGTGGCTCGGTGTCAATTTTTTCATCTTATAACGCTCCTGTGAAGCATCTTGGGATGTTTTACTACGTTAAGGCGCTATATAAATACAAGTTGTTGTTGGGACAGCAGGGGTGAGACGGGTTAAAGCGGACAGCAGGGGGTGAGACTGGTTAATGGGGACAGCAGGGGTGAGACTGGTTAATGGGGACAGCAGGGGTGAGACTGGTTAATGCGGACAGCAGGGGTGAGACTGGTTAATGGGGACAGCAGGGGTGAGACTGGTTAATGCGGACAGCAGGGGGTGAGACTGGTTAATGGGGACAGCAGGGGTGAGACTGGTTAATGGGGACAGCAGGGGTGAGACTGGTTAATGGGGACAGCAGGGGTGGGACTGGTTAATGGGGACAGCAGGGGTGAGACTGGTTAATGGGGACAGCAGGGGTGAGACTGGTTAATGGGACAGCAGGGGTGAGACTGGTTAATGGGGACAGCAGGTGTTGAGACCGGTTAATGGGGTAAAAGCAACTTCCTCCAGCTGCTGCAAACCTGAAAGAGAGACAGAAAGGCTGGAGATGCACAGCAAGAAAGCAACAACATAGGAACAGGAGTGGGCCATTCAGCCCCTTGAGCCTGTTCCGCCATTCAATGAGATAATGGCTGATCTGTGAACTAACTCCATAGACCCGCCTTTGCCCCATATCCCTTAATACCTTTGGATAACAAAAATCTATCAATCTCAGATTGCCATTTGCGGAACAGAGTTCCAAACTTCTACCACCCTTTGTGTGTAGAAGTGTTTCCTAACTTCACTCCTGAAAGGTCTGGCTCTAATTTTTAGACTATGTCACTTAGTCCTAGAATCCCCAACCAGCGGAAATAGTTTCTCTCTATCTACCCTATCTGTTCCCCTTAATATCTTGAAAACTTCAATCAGATCACCCCTTAACCTTCTAAATTCTGGGGAATACAACCCTAATTTGTGTAATCTCTCCTCGTAATTTAACCCTTGAAGTCCGGGTATCATTCTGGTAAACCTGCACTGCACTCCCTCCAAGGTCAATATATCCTTCCTAAGGTGTGGTGCCCAGAACTGCTCACAGTGCTCCAGGTGTGGTCTAACCAGGGCTTTGTACAGCTGCAGCATAACTTCCACCCCCTTGTACTCTAGTCCTTTAGATATAAAGGCCAGCATTCCCTTAGCCTTTTTGCTTTTATGCAGCACCTTTAACCTAGAATCATTTAAAAAATAAACACCGAGCCAAAGGAGGAGATATTAGGAGGGTAACTGAAAGGTTGGTCAAAAAGTTTTAAGGAGGGTCTTAATAGAGGAGAGGGAGATGGAGAGGTTTAAGGAGGGAATTCCACAGTGTGGGCTTCACTTTGTGGCTTTGGTCTTCCCAACGGAGGAGATTAGCTGGAGGACTGGTTGTCAGACCAGCTGTCCGACAATACAGAGACAGTGGAGGGTCGAGAGAGGTGGTGGAGAGGTAGAGCTGGGGGTCGCCAGCGTACATGTGGAAGCTGTTGTCATATCTGCAGAGCGGGGCCAAGAATAGAACTGGAGGGATTCCAGAGGAAACAGTTTGGGAGCGAGAAGAGAAACCAGTGCAGGAGATGCTCTGGCTGTGATCGGATAGGTAAGAGTGGAACCAGGCGAGGGCAGTCCCACTGAGCTGGAGACCAGCTGATATCTCAGAAAGGGAGGGTGGCGATGGGGCGAAGTGGCGAGACGACTAGGGAGAAATTAGAGAGAAACGGGGATTAAATAAATTTTAAAAAACACAGAAAATGCTGGAGACACTGGGCTCTGGAGAGAGCAGCTGGATCTCCCAAACTGGAACATAAGATGTGAGCAAGCTTTCTAATACAATCAGAAAAAGGGAGGAGAAAACTAGGCCTGTATTCTCTTGAATTCAGAAGAATAAGAGGAGATCTCATTGAAGCATACAAAATTATTACAGGGCTTGATAGGGTGGATGCTGGGAGAATGTTTCCATTGGCTGGGGAGTCTAGAACCAGGGGCCACAGCCTCAAGATAAAGGGTAGGCCATTCAGGACTGAGATGAGAAGAAATTTCTTCACACAGAGGGTGGTGAATCTTTGGAATTCTCTACCCCAGAGGGCTGTGGAGGCTCAGTCATTGGGTATATTCAAAACAGAAGTCGATAGATTTCTGACTAGTAAAGGCATCAAGGGATATGGCGATAAGGCCGGTGAATGGAATTGAGGCAGAAGATCAGCCATGATCTCATTGAATGGCGGAGCAGGCTCGAATGGCCGACTCCTGCTCCTATTTCATATGTTCTTATGTTCTTAAAATATTTTAAGTAGACTGACCCAGAGATGAACCACGTAACAAGCCATGGACAGAAATACTGAGGCAAAGCAGTGGGGGGGCTCGGGGGACGGGGGGACCAAAGGCAAGAATAGGGAGCCCAGGGGATGGAGGGCAGGAACAGGGGGGAGCCCATGGGACCGAGGGTGTCCGGGGGACAGGGGGAGCCGGGGTACGGTGGGGGCCCAGGGGGAACATGAGAAATAGGAGCAGGAGTGGGCCATTTGGCCCCTCGAGCCTGCTCCACCATTCAATAAGATCATGGCTGATCTTCTACCTCATCTCCACTTTCCTGCACTTTCCCCACATCCCTTGATTCCCTTAATATTCAAAAATTTATCATTCTCTGTCTTGAATATACTCAACGACTGAGCCTCCACAGCCCTCTGGGCTAGAGAATTCCAAAGATTCACCACCCTGTGAGTGAAGAAATTTCTCCTCATCTCCTAAATGGCCGACCCCTTATTCTGATACTGGGGGACGGAGAGAGTCAGGGGACAGGGGGTGTGGTGGGGGGGATCCGAGGGAGCCAAGGGGAAGACGGGGATAGGGGGAGATGGGAAGAGGGGGCCCGAGGGGGGGTTACCGAAGGAGACTGGGGGGAGCCCGAGGGGGACGGGGGAGCCTGGGGGGAATGGGCAGAGCCAGGAGGACCGAGGCAGCCGGGTGGATGGTGGGCAGGAAGAGGGAGCCCAGGGGACCGAGGGACAGAAAACCTGGGGTCAGGTGTGGAGTTAAAACAGGTTTGAAAATGACGATACAGCGAAAGTCAAGTTCCTGAAATCAGTGTCTGGAGCAGGAGGTTGCAGGGTGCCATGGGGAAATATCGCTCCAGAACCGAGGATGGGTCTCTCCACAGATACTGACTGACCCTCATTCATTTTCTACTTCTCAGTTCCTGGAAATTACCCCCCACCCCACCGCTGTCCCCACACTCTGGCTAGAATGTGCAGCCAAACCGATTGGCTCCACCGTACGCCTCCTGTAGTTGAAGAGCCCGACGCCACTCACTGTCGGTAAGTCTAAATAATGGCGGGGGGGCACAGGGTCAACTAATCCCTCCCACCCCCGGGAGCACCCCCCCCACCCTCGCCAAGGGCTGTTCCACCCTCCGACCCTCTGCCCACTTTCAGGGAGTTTGTCTCTGGCTCAATCCTGAACATTTCTCACTGTCGGAGGGAGGGAATCGACTCGAACTGTCGCAGCACAGACAGTAACAGGAATCTGCACCAACCTGCACATCCCCGCCCACTCCCCCTACACTGGGGTCTCCGTCCAGCACTCTCACCATCTCCGCAGTGCAGGCCGGGTCCAGTACTGTGTCTGAATCACACACCTGAGGAGAAACACCAGAGGGAATGTCATTTACAGCTCAGTTATAAGCACGGGAATCGCACAGTGATGGGCGTTTATAACGGAGCTACATTACCTGAATGGGCCATTGTGCCAAGCACCTGCATAGTACAGTATCTGAGCTACACTGACCAGTCCAGTCCCAGGCTGTCTTCAGTTACACAATCGCGTCAAGGTGTCAGTAGAGCTGCTGCAATTGGGCACCTGTACGCTTTGGCTAGGAAATCAGCCAAGGTTCCTGCTCCTGGTCACTGTCCAGCGATCCCTGGGTTAGACAGAGGGGAAATCAGCCAGGGCTCTGGCTCCTGATCACTGTCGAGCGATCCCTGGGTTAGAGAGAGGGAAAATCTGAAGTGCTCCTGCTCCTGTTCACTGTCCAGTGACCCCTGGGTTAAAGAAAGGGGGAATCAGCCAGGGTTCCTGCTCCTGATCACTGTCCAGTGACCACTCGGTTACAGAGAGAGGCGAAATCAGCCAGGGTTCTGGCTCCTGATCACTGTCCAGTGACCCCCTCGGTTAGAGAGAGAGGGAAAATCAGCCAGGGTTCTGGCTCCTGATCACTGTCCAGTGACCCCTCGGTTAGAGAGAGAGGGAAATCAGCCAGGATTCCTGCTCCTGATCACTGTCCAGTGATTGCTGGGTTAGAGAGGGGATAATCAGCCAAGGTTCCTGGTCCTCATCACTGCCTAGTGACCCCTGGGTTAGAGAAATGGAAATCTGAAGTGTTCCTGCTCCTGATCCCTGTCCAGTGACCCCTGGGTTAGAGAGAGGGGTAATCAGCCAGTATTCCTGCTCCTGATCACTGCCCAGTGACCCCTGGGATAGAGAGAGGGGACTTCAGCCAGTATACCTGCTCCTGATCACTGCCCAGTGACCTCTGGGATAGAGAGAGGGGACATCAGCCAGTATACCTGCTCCTGATCTCTGTCCAGTGACCCTTGGATTAGAGAGAGGGGAATCAGCCAGGTTCCTGCTCCCGATCACTGTCCAGTGACCCCTGGGTTAGAGGGAGGGGAAATCTGAAGTGTTCCTTCTCCTGATCACTGTCCAGTGACCCCTGGGTTAGAGAGAGGGGGCATCAAGCAGGGTTCCTGCTCCTGATCACTGTCCAGTGACCCCTGGGTTAGAAAGAGGGATATCAGACAGGGTTCCTGCTCCTGACCACGGTCCAGTGACCTCTGGGTTAAAGAGAGGTGAAATCAGCCAGGGTTCCTGCTCCTGACCACTATCCAGTGACCCCTGGGTTAAAGAGAGGGGAAATCAGCCAGGGGTCCTGCTCCTGATCACTGTCCAGTAATCCCTGGGTTAGAGAGAGGGGAATCAGCCAAGGATCCTGACCTGATCAGTGACCCCTGGGTTAGAAAAATGGAAATCTGAAGTGTTCCTGCTCCTGATCCCTGTCCAGTGACCCCTGGGATAGAGAGAGGGGACATCAGTCAGTATTCCTCATCACTGCCCAGTGACTCTTGGGTTACAGAGAGAGGAAATCAGCCAGGGTTCCTGCTCCTGATCACTGTCCAGTGACCTTTGGATTAGAGAGAGGGGAATCAGCCAGGTTTCCTGCTCCTGATCACTGTCCAGTGACCCTTGGATTAGAGAGAGGTGTAATCAGACCGGGTTCCTTCTCCTGATCACTGTCTAGTGACCCCTGGGTTAGAGAGAGGGGAAATCAGCCAGGGCTCTGGCTCTTGATCACTGCCCAGTGACCCCTCGGTTAGAGAGAGGTGAAATCTCTAATGTTGACTTTAATCTACATATAGATTGGGCTAACCAAATTAGTAACAATACTGTGGTTGAGGAATTCCTGGAGTGTTTACGGGATGGTTTCCTGGACCAATATGTCGAGGAACCAACCAGAGAGCAGGCCATCTTAGACTGGGTATTATGTAATGAGAAAGGATTAATTAGCAATCTTGTGCGAGGCCCCTTGGGTCGGAGCAATCATAATATGATAGAATTCTTCATTAAGATGGAGAGTGAAGTAGTTGACTCAGAGACTGGGGTCCTGAATTTAAATAAAGGAAACTACGATGGTATGAGGCGCGAGTTGGGTAGGATTGATTGGGGAATGTCACTCAAAGGGTTGACGGTGGATAGGCAATGGCAAACATTCAAAGACCGCATGGATGAACTACAGAATTTGTTCATCCCAGTTTGGCATAAGAATAAAACAAAAAAGGTGACTCAACCGTGGCTAACAAGGGAAATTAGGGATAGCATAAGATCCAAGGAGAGGACATATAAATTGGCCAGAAAAAGCAGTAAACCTGAGGATTGGGAGCAGTTTAGGATTCAACAAAGGAGGACAAAGGGATTAATTAAGAAGGGGAAAATAGAATATGAGAGGAAGCTTGCAGGGAACATAAAAACTGATTGTAAAAGCTTTTATAGATATGTGAAGAGAAAAAGATTGGTGAAGTCAAGCGTAGGTCCCTTGCAGTCAGAATCAGGGGAACTTATAATGGGGAACAAAGAAATGGCAGACCAATTAAATACATATTTTGGTTCTGTCTTCACAAAGGAGGACACAAATAACCTCCCAGAGATGTCGGGGAACATAGGGTCTGATGAAAGGGAGGAACTGAAAGAAATTAGTATTTGTAGGGAAATGGTGTTAGGGAAATTGTTGGGATTGAAGGCTGATAAATCCCCAGGGCCTGATAATCTACATCCTAGGGTACTTAAGGAAGTGGCCCTAGAAATAGTAGATGCATTGCTGATCATCTTCAAACATTCGATGGAATCTGGAACAATACCCATGGATTGGAGGGTAGCTAATGTTACCCCACTATTCAAAAAGGGTGGTAGAGAGAAAACGGGGAATTACAGACCGGTAAGCCTGACATCGGTAGTGGGGAAAATGCTAGAGTCCATTATAAAAGATGTAATAGCAGAGCACTTGGAAAACAGTGACAGGATCGGACAAAGTCAACATGGATTTACAAAAGGTAAATCGTGCTTGACTAATCTACTGGAATTTTTTGAGGATGTAACTGGTAAAATAGATACAGGAGAACCAGTGGATGTGGTGTATTTGGACTTTCAAAAGGCTTTCGATAAGGTCCCGCATAAGAGATTAGCGTGTAAAGTTAAGGCACATGGGATTGGGGGCAAGGTATTGACTTGGATAGAGAACTGGTTGGCAGACAGAAAGCAAAGAGTTGGAATAAACGGGTCTTTTTCCGAGTGGCAGGCAGTGACTAGTGGGGTACCGCAGGGATCGGTCCTTGGACCACAGCTATTCACAATATATATTAATGATCTAGACAAGGGAACTAGATGTAATATCTCCAAGTTTGCAGACGACACAAAGCTGGGTGGGTGTGTGTGCTGTGAGGAGGATGCCGAGAAACTCCAGGATGATTTGGATAGGATGGGTGATTGGGCAGAAGCATGGCAGATGCAATATAACGTGGATAAATGCGAGGTTATCCACTTTGGTGTCAAAAACAGGAAGGCAGATTATTATCTGAATGGCAATAGATTGGGAGAAGGGGAAGTGCAACGAGACCTGGGTGTCCTTGTGCACCAGTCGCTGAAGGTAAGCATGCAGGTGCAGCAGGCGGTTAAGAAGGCAAATGGTATGTTGGCCTTCGTAGCGAGAGGGTTTGAGTACAGGAGCAAGGATGTCTTGCTGTAGTTGTACAGGGCCTTGGTGAGATCACATCTTGAGTATTGTGTGCAGTTTTGGTCGCCTTATCTGAGGAAGGAGGTTCTTGCCATGGAAGGAGTTCAGCGAAGATTCACCAGGCTGATACCTGGGATGGCAGGAATGACGTATGAGGAGAGATTAGGTCGATTGGGCTTATACTCGCTGGAGTTTAGAAGAATGAGAGGGGATCTCATTGAAACTTATAAAATTCTGAAAGGACTGGACAGACTAGATGCAGGAAGGATGTTCCCGATGGTCAGGGAGTCCAGAACCAGGGGTCACAGTCTAAGGATAAGCGGTAAGCCATTTAGGACAGAAATGAGGAGGAATTTCTTCACCCAGAGAGTGGTGAACCTGTGGAATTCTCTACCACAGAAGGCAGTAGAGGCCAATTCATTAAATATATTCAAGAAGGAGTTGGATATATTTCTTCAGGCTAAAGGGATCATCGGATATGGGGAGAAAGCAGGGACAGGGTTCTGAATTTGGATGATCAGCCATAATCGCATTGCATGGCGGAGCAGGCTAGAGGGGCCAAATGGCTTACTCCTGCTACTATCTTCTATATTTCTATGTTTCTATGTTTGAAGTGCTCCTGCTCCTGTTCACTGTCCAGTGACCCCTGGGTTAAAGAGAGGGGAAATCAGCCAGGATTCCTGCTCCTGATCACTGTCCAGTGACCCCTTGGTTAAAGAGAGGGGAAATCAGCCAGGGTTCCTACTCCTGATCACTGTCCAGTGACCCCTGGGATAGAGAGAGGGGACATCAGCCAGTATACCTGCTCCTGATCACTGTCCAGTGACCCTTGGATTAGAGAGAGGGGAATCAGCCAGGTTTCCTGCTCCTGATCACTGTCCAGTGACCCTTGGATTAGAGAGAGGGGTAATCAGACCGGGTTCCCGCTCCCGATCACTGTCCAGTGACCCCACGGTTAGAGGCAGGGGAAATCTGAAGTGTTCCTTCTCCTGATCACTGTCCAGTGACCCCTGGGTTAGAGACAGGGGTAATCAAACAGGGTTCCTGCTCCTGATCACTGTCCAGTGACCTTTGGATTAGAGAGAGGGGAATCAGCCAGGTTTCTAGCTCCTGATCACTGTCCAGTGACCCTTGGATTAGAGAGAGGGGTAATCAGACCGGGTTCCTTCTCCTGATCACAGTCCAGTGACCCCTGGGTTAGAGAGAGGGGAAATCAGCCAGGGCTCTGGCTCCTGATCACTGCCCAGTGACCCCTCGGTTAGAGAGAGGGGAAATCTGAAGTGCTCCTGTTCACTGTCCAGTGACCCTTGGATTAGAGAGAGGGGAATCAGCCAGGTTTCCTGCTCCTGATCACTGTCCAGTGACCCTTGGATTAGAGAGAGGGGTAATCAGACCGGGTTCCTTCTCCTGATCACTGTCCAGTGACCCCTGGGTTAGAGAGAGGGGTAATCAGACAGGGTTCCTGATCACTGTTCAGTGACCCCTGGGTTAGAGAGAGGGAAATCAGCCAGGGTTCCTGCTCCTGATCACTGCCGAGTGACCCCTGGGTTAGAGAGAGAGGTAAAATCAGCCAGAGTTCCTGCTCCTGACCACTGTCCAGTGACCCCTGGGTTAAAGAGAGGGGAAATCAGCCAGGGTTCCTGCTCCTGGTCACTGTCCAGTGACTCTTGGATTAGAGAGAGGGGTAATCAGACCGGGTTCCTGCTCCCGATCACTGTCCAGTGACCCCTGGGTTAGAGGAAGGGGAAATCTGAAGTGTTCCTTCTCCTGATCACTGTCCAGGGTTAGAGAGAGGGGTAATCAGAAAGGGTTCCTGGTCACTGTTCAGTGACCCCTGGGTTAGAGAGAGGGAAATAAGCCAGGGCTCCTGCTCCTGATCACTGCCGAGTGACCCCTGGGTTAGAGAGAGAGGTAAAATCAGCCAGGGTTCCTGCTCCTGATCACTGCCAGTGAGCCCTGGGTTAGAGAGAGAGGGAAAATGAGCCAGAGTTCCTGCTTCTGACCACTGTCCAGTGACTAGGTGTGTGGATGAGGGGAGTGCAGTTGATGTAGTCTACATGGACTTCAGTAAGGCTTTTGACAAAGTCCCACGTGAGAGACTGGTCAAGAAGGTAAGAGCCCATGGGATCCAGGGCAATTTGGCACATTGGATACAAAATTGGCTTCGTGGCGGGAGGCAGAGGGTGATGGTCGAAGGTTGTTTTTGTGACTGGAAGCCTGTGTCCAGTGGTGTACAGCAGGGATTGGTGCTGGGTCCTTTGCTGTTTGTAGTGTACATTAATGATTTAGATATGAATGTAGGAGGTATGATCAGTAAGTTCGCAGATGACACGAAAATTGGTGGAGTGGTAAATAGCAAGGAGGGAAGCCTCAGGCTACAGGACGATATAGACGGGATGGTTAGATGGGCAGAACAGTGGCAAATGGAATTTAACCCTGAAAAGTGTGAGGTGATGCATTTTGGGAGGACTAACAAGGCAAGGGAATACACAATGAATGGTAGGATCCTAGGAATGACAGAGGATCAGAGGGACCTTGGTGTGCATGTACATAGATCCCTGAAGGCAGCAGGACAGGTAGATAAGGTGGTTAAAAAGGCATATGGGATACTTGCCTTCATTAGCCGAGGCATAGAATATAAGAGCAGGGAGGTTATGATGGAGCTGTACAAAACGCTAGTTAGGCCACAGCTGGAATACTGTGTGCAGGTCTGGTCACCACACTATAGGAGGGATGTGATTGCACTGGAGAGGGTGCAGAGGAGATTCACCAGGATGTTACCTGGGCTGGAGCGCTTCAGCTATGAAGAGAGACTGGACAGGCTGGGGTTGTTTTCCTTGGAGCAGAGAAGGCTGAGGGGGGACCTGATTGAGGGGTACAAAATTATGAGGGGCATAGATAGCGTAGATAGAAAGGAACTTTTCCCCTTAGTAGAGGGGTCAATAACCAGGGGGCATAGTTTCAAGGTAAGGGGCAGGAGGTTTAGAGGGGATTTGAGGAAAAACTTTTTCACCCAGAGGGTGGTTGGAATCTGGAACTCACTGCCTGAAAGGGTGGTAGAGGCAAGAACCCTCACAACATTCAAGAAGCATTTAGATGAGCACTTGAAACGCCATAGCATACAAGGCTACAGACCAAGTGCTGGAAAATGGGATTAGAATAGACAGGGTTTGATGGCCGGCGCAGACACAATGGGCTGAAGGGCCTCTTTCTGTGCTGTATAACTCTATGACTCTGACCTCTGGGTTAAAGAGAGGTGAAATCAGCCAGGGTTCCTGCTCCTGACCACTGTCCAGTGACCCCTGGGTTAGAGAGAGGGGAATCAGCCAAGGATCCTGACCTGATCACTGCCCAGTGACCCCTGGGTTAGAGAAATGGAAATCTGAAGTGTTCCTGCTCCTGATCCCTGTCCAGTGACCCCTGGGTTCGAGAGAGAGGAAATCAGCCAGGGTTCCTGCTCCTGATCACTGCCCAGTGAGCCCTGAGTTAGAGAGAGAGGGAAAATCAGCCAGGGTTCCTGCTCCTGATCCCTGTCCAGTGACCCCTGACTTCGAGAGAGAGGAAATCAGCCAGGGTTCCTGCTCCTGATCACTGCCCAGTGAGCCCTGAGTTAGAGAGAGGGAAAATCAGCCAGGGTTCCTGCTCCTGATCACTGCCCAGTGAGCCCTGAGTTAGAGAGAGGGAAAATCAGCCAGGGTTCCTGCTCCTGATCACTGCCCAGTGACCCCTGGGTTAGAGAGAGAGGGAAAATTAGCCAGAGTTCCTGCTCCTGACCACTGTCTAGTGACCTCTGGGTTAAAGAGAGGTGAAATCAGCCAGAGTTCCTGCTCCTGACCACTGTCCAGTGACCCCTGGGTTAAAGAGAGGGGAAATCAGCCAGGGGGCCTGCTCCTGATCACTGTCCAGTGATCCCTGGGTTAGAGAGAGGGGAATCAGCCAAGGAACCTGACCTGAAATTGTTGAACTCAATGTTGAGTCCAGAAGGCTGTAAAGTGCCTAATCGAAAGAGGAGGTGCTGTACCTCGAGCTTCCGTTGAGGCACTTTACAGCCTTCTGGACTCAACATTGAGTTCAACAATTTCAAACTATAACCCCTGCCCCCATTTTTCATGCTGTATGATTTTGCCATTCCCATTTGCAACATTTTATCTTTCCTGGCTCTTACATAAGCACAGTATATTCCTTCAATTCCTTCCTCCCCTCCCACCCACCGCACCGCCCCCCCCACCCCGTCTCTGCACCTGCTTAATATCTGTTACATCTCCAGCTTTTTCCAGTTCTGATGAAGGGTCCCAGACCTGAAACATTAACTCTGTTTCTCTCTCCACGGATGCTGCCTGGCCTGCTGAGTGTTTCCAGCATTTTCTGTTGTTATTCCTGCTCCTGATCACTGTCCAGTGACCCCTGGTTTTGAGGGAGGGGAAATCAGTCAGGGTTCCTGCTTCTAATCATTGCATAGTGACTCCTGGGTTAGAGAGAGGGAAAATCAGCCAGGGTTCTTGCTCCTAATCACTGTCCAGTGACTCCAGGGGAAGAGAGAGGGGAAATCAGCCAGGTTTCCTGTGCCTGATCACTGTCCAGTGACCCCAAGGTTAGAGAGATGGGAAATCAGCCAGGGTTCCTGCTCCTAATCATTGCCCAGTGACTCCTGGGTTAGAGAGAGGGAAAATCGGCCAGGGCTCCTGCTCCTAATCACTGCCCAGTGATCCCAGGGTCAGAGAGAAGGGGAAATTAGCCAGGATTCCTGCTCCTGATCACTGTCCAGTGACCCCAGGGTTATAGAGAGGGGAAATCAGACATTGTTCCTGCTCCTGATTACTGCCCAGTGATCCCTGCTTTAGAGAGAGGGGAAATCACCCAGGGTTGCTGCTCCTGATCACTGTCCAGAGACCCCTCGTTTCGAGGGAGGGGACATCAGCCATAGTTCCTGCTCCTGATTGCAGAGTGACCCCTGAGTTAGAGAGAGGGGAAATCAGCCAGGGTTCCTGCTCCTGATCACTGTCCAGTGACATCTGAGTTAGAGAGAGGGGAAATCAGCCAGGGTTGCTGCTCCTGATCACTGTCCAGAGACCCCTGGTTTCGAGGGAGGAGACATCAGCTAAAGTTCCTGCTCCTGATGATTGCAGAGTGACCCCTGGGTTAGAGAGAGGGAAAATCAGCCAGGGATCCTGCTCCTGATCACTGCCCAGTGACCCCAGGGTCAGAGAAAGGGGAAATCAGCCAGGGTTCCTGCTCCTGATCACTGTCCAGTGACCCCTGGGTTAGAACGGAAGGGGAAATCAGCCAGGGTTCCTGCTCTTGGTCACTGACCAGTGACCCCACGGTTAGAGAGAGGGGAAATCAGCCTAGGTTCCTGCTCCTGATCACTGTCCAGTCACCCCTGGGTTAGAACGGAAGGGGAAATCAGCCAGGGTTCCTGCTCTTGGTCACTGACCAGTGACCCCATGGTTAGAGAGAGGGGAAATCAGCCAGGGATCCTGCTCCTGATCACTGCCCAGTGACCCCAGGGTCAGAGAAAGGGGAAATCAGCCAGGGTTCCTGCTCCTGATCACTGTCCAGTGACCCCTGGGTTAGAACGGAAGGGGAAATCAGCCAGGGTTCCTGCTCTTGGTCACTGACCAGTGACCCCACGGTTAGAGAGAGGGGAAATCAGCCTAGGTTCCTGCTCCTGATCACTGTCCAGTCACCCCTGGGTTAGAGAGAGGGGGAATCAGCCAGGGTTCCTGCTCCTGATCACTGCCCCATGACCCCTGGGTTAGAGAGAGGGGAAATCGGCCGGGGTTCCTGCTCCTGATCACTGTCCAGTGACCCCTGGGTTAGAACGGAAGGGGAAATCAGCCAGGTTTCCTGCTCCTGATCACTGCCTAGTGACCCCTGGGTTAGAGAGAGGGGAAATCAGCCAGGGCTCTGGCTCCTGATCACTGCCCAGTGACCCCTCGGTTAGAGAGAGGGGAAATCTGAAGTGCTCCTGTTCACTGTCCAGTGAACCCTGGGTTAAAGAAAGGGGGAATCATCCAGGGTTCCTGCTCCTGGTCACTGTCCAGCGATCCCTGGGTTAGAGAGAGGGGAAATCAGCCAGGGTTCTGGCTCCTGATCACTGTCCAGTGACCCCTCGGTTAGAGAGAGAGGGAAAATCAGCCAGGGTTCCTACTCCTGATCACTTTCCAGTGATCGCTAGGGTAGAGAGGGGATAATCAGCCAAGGTTCCTGGTCCTCATCACTGTCTAGTGACCCCTGGGTTAGAGAAAGGGAAATCTGAAGTGTTCCTGCTCCTGATCCCTGTCCAGTGACCCCTGGGATAGAGAGAGGGGACATCAGCCAGTATACCTGCTCCTGATCACTGTCCAGTGACCCGTGGATTAGAGAGAGGGGAATCAGCCAGGTTTCCTGCTCCTGATCACTGTCCAGTGACCCTTGGATTAGAGAGAGGGGTAATCAGACCGGGTTCCTGCTCCTGATCCCTGTCCAGTGACCCCTGGGATAGAGAGAGGGGACATCAGCCAGTATACCTGCTCTTGATCACTGTCCAGTGACCCGTGGATTAGAGAGAGGGGAATCAGCCAGGTTTCCTGCTCCTGATCACTGTCCAGTGACCCTTGGATTAGAGAGAGGGGTAATCAGACCGGGTTCCTGCTCCCGATCACTGTCCAGTGACCCCTGGGTTAGAGGGAGGGGAAATCTGAAGTGTTCCTTCTCCTGATCACTGTCCAGTGACCCCTGGGTTAGAGAGAGGGGTAATCAAACAGGGTTCCTGCTCCTGATCACTGTCCAGTGACCCCTGGGTTAGAGAGAGGGGTAATCAAACAGGGTTCCTGCTCCTGACCACTGCCCAGTGACCTCTGGGTTAAAGAGAGGTGAAATCAGCCAGGGTTCCTGCTCCTGATCACTGTCCAGTGATCCCTGGGTTAGAGAGAGGGGAATCAGACAAGGATCCTGACCTGATCAGTGACCCCTGGGTTAGAGAAATGGAAATCTGAAGTGTTCCTGCTCCTGATCCCTGTCCAGTGACCCCTGGTTTAGAGAGAGAGGAAATCAGCCAGTATTCCTGCTCCTGATCACTGCCCAGTGACCCCTGGGATAGAGAGAGGGGACATCAGACAGTATACCTGCTCCTGATCACTGTCCAGTGACCCTTGGATTAGAGAGAGGGGACTCAGCCAGGTTTCCTGCTCCTGATCACTGTCCAGTGACCCCTGGGTTAGAGAGAGGGGAAATCAGCCTAGGTTCCTGCTCCTGATCACTGTCCAGTCACCCCTGGGTTAGAGAGAGGGGGAATCAGCCAGGGTTCCTGCTCCTGATCACTGCCCCATGACCCCTGGGTTAGAGAGAGTGGAAATCGGCCAGGGTTCCTGCTCCTGATCACTGTCCAGTGACCCCTGGGTTAGAACGGAAGGGGAAATCAGCCAGGTTTCCTGCTCCTGATCACTGCCTAGTGACCCCTGGGTTAGAGAGAGGGGAAATCAGCCCTGGTTCCTGCTCCTGATCAATGGCCAGTGACCCCTTGGTTAGAGAGAGGGCAAATCAGCCCTGGTTCCTGCTCCTGATCAATGGCCAGTGACCCCTGGGTTAGAGAGAGCCGAAATCAGGTAGGGTTCCTGTTCCTGATCACTTTCCAGTGACATCTGAGTTAGAGAGAGGTGAAATCTTAAGTGTTCCCAATCCTGATCATTGCCCAGTATCCCCTGGGTTAGAGAGAGGGGAAATCAGCCGGGGTTCCTGCTCCTGATCACTGCCCAGTGACCCCTGGGTTAGAGAGAGGGGAAATCAGCCAGGCTTCCTGCTCCTGATCACTGTCCAGTGACCTTTGGGATAGAGAGAGGGGAAACGAGCCAAGATTCCTGCTCCAGATCACTGCCCAGTGACCACTGGTTTAGAGAGAGGGGAAATCATCCAGGGTTCCTGCTCCTGATCACTGTCCAATGACCCCTGGGTTTGAGAGAGGGGAAACCAGCCAGGGTTCCTGTTCCCTGTCCAGTGACCCCTGGGTTAGAGAGCGGAAATCAGCCCTGGTTTCTGCTCCTGATCAATGTCCAGTGACCCCTCGTTTAGAATGGAAGGGGAAATTACCCAAGGTTCCTGCTCCTGATCACTGCCCAGTTTCCCCTGGGTTAGAGAGAGTGGAAATCAGCCAGGGTTCCTGCTCCTAATACGATAGCAAAATACTGCAGATGCTGGAAATCCGAAATAACAACAGAAAACGCTGGAAAAACTCAGCAGGCCAGGCAGCATCCGTGGAGAGAGAAAGAGAGTTGACGTTTCATCGACCTGAAACGTCAACTCTCTTTCTCTCTCCACGGATGCTGCCTGGCCTGCTGAGTTTTTCCAGCGTTTTCTGTTGTTATTTCCTGCTCCTAATCATTGCCCAGTGACTCCTGGGTTAGAGAGAGGGAAAATCGGCCAGGGCTCCTGCTCCTAATCACTGCCCAGTGATCCCAGGGTCAGAGAGAAGGGGAAATTAGCCAGGATTCCTGCTCCTGATCACTGTCCAGTGACCCCAGGGTTATAGAGAGGGGAAATCAGACATTGTTCCTGCTCCTGATTACTGCCCAGTGATCCCTGCTTTAGAGAGAGGGGAAATCACCCAGGGTTGCTGCTCCTGATCACTGTCCAGAGACCCCTCGTTTCGAGGGAGGGGACATCAGCCATAGTTCCTGCTCCTGATTGCAGAGTGACCCCTGAGTTAGAGAGAGGGGAAATCAGCCAGGGTTCCTGCTCCTGATCACTGTCCAGTGACATCTGAGTTAGAGAGAGGGGAAATCAGCCAGGGTTGCTGCTCCTGATCACTGTCCAGAGACCCCTGGTTTCGAGGGAGGAGACATCAGCTAAAGTTCCTGCTCCTGATGATTGCAGAGTGACCCCTGGGTTAGAGAGAGGGAAAATCAGCCAGGGATCCTGCTCCTGATCACTGCCCAGTGACCCCAGGGTCAGAGAAAGGGGAAATCAGCCAGGGTTCCTGCTCCTGATCACTGTCCAGTGACCCCTGGGTTAGAACGGAAGGGGAAATCAGCCAGGGTTCCTGCTCTTGGTCACTGACCAGTGACCCCACGGTTAGAGAGAGGGGAAATCAGCCTAGGTTCCTGCTCCTGATCACTGTCCAGTCACCCCTGGGTTAGAACGGAAGGGGAAATCAGCCAGGGTTCCTGCTCTTGGTCACTGACCAGTGACCCCATGGTTAGAGAGAGGGGAAATCAGCCAGGGATCCTGCTCCTGATCACTGCCCAGTGACCCCAGGGTCAGAGAAAGGGGAAATCAGCCAGGGTTCCTGCTCCTGATCACTGTCCAGTGACCCCTGGGTTAGAACGGAAGGGGAAATCAGCCAGGGTTCCTGCTCTTGGTCACTGACCAGTGACCCCACGGTTAGAGAGAGGGGAAATCAGCCTAGGTTCCTGCTCCTGATCACTGTCCAGTCACCCCTGGGTTAGAGAGAGGGGGAATCAGCCAGGGTTCCTGCTCCTGATCACTGCCCCATGACCCCTGGGTTAGAGAGAGGGGAAATCGGCCGGGGTTCCTGCTCCTGATCACTGTCCAGTGACCCCTGGGTTAGAACGGAAGGGGAAATCAGCCAGGTTTCCTGCTCCTGATCACTGCCTAGTGACCCCTGGGTTAGAGAGAGGGGAAATCAGCCAGGGCTCTGGCTCCTGATCACTGCCCAGTGACCCCTCGGTTAGAGAGAGGGGAAATCTGAAGTGCTCCTGTTCACTGTCCAGTGAACCCTGGGTTAAAGAAAGGGGGAATCATCCAGGGTTCCTGCTCCTGGTCACTGTCCAGCGATCCCTGGGTTAGAGAGAGGGGAAATCAGCCAGGGTTCTGGCTCCTGATCACTGTCCAGTGACCCCTCGGTTAGAGAGAGAGGGAAAATCAGCCAGGGTTCCTACTCCTGATCACTTTCCAGTGATCGCTAGGGTAGAGAGGGGATAATCAGCCAAGGTTCCTGGTCCTCATCACTGTCTAGTGACCCCTGGGTTAGAGAAAGGGAAATCTGAAGTGTTCCTGCTCCTGATCCCTGTCCAGTGACCCCTGGGATAGAGAGAGGGGACATCAGCCAGTATACCTGCTCCTGATCACTGTCCAGTGACCCGTGGATTAGAGAGAGGGGAATCAGCCAGGTTTCCTGCTCCTGATCACTGTCCAGTGACCCTTGGATTAGAGAGAGGGGTAATCAGACCGGGTTCCTGCTCCTGATCCCTGTCCAGTGACCCCTGGGATAGAGAGAGGGGACATCAGCCAGTATACCTGCTCTTGATCACTGTCCAGTGACCCGTGGATTAGAGAGAGGGGAATCAGCCAGGTTTCCTGCTCCTGATCACTGTCCAGTGACCCTTGGATTAGAGAGAGGGGTAATCAGACCGGGTTCCTGCTCCCGATCACTGTCCAGTGACCCCTGGGTTAGAGGGAGGGGAAATCTGAAGTGTTCCTTCTCCTGATCACTGTCCAGTGACCCCTGGGTTAGAGAGAGGGGTAATCAAACAGGGTTCCTGCTCCTGATCACTGTCCAGTGACCCCTGGGTTAGAGAGAGGGGTAATCAAACAGGGTTCCTGCTCCTGACCACTGCCCAGTGACCTCTGGGTTAAAGAGAGGTGAAATCAGCCAGGGTTCCTGCTCCTGATCACTGTCCAGTGATCCCTGGGTTAGAGAGAGGGGAATCAGACAAGGATCCTGACCTGATCAGTGACCCCTGGGTTAGAGAAATGGAAATCTGAAGTGTTCCTGCTCCTGATCCCTGTCCAGTGACCCCTGGTTTAGAGAGAGAGGAAATCAGCCAGTATTCCTGCTCCTGATCACTGCCCAGTGACCCCTGGGATAGAGAGAGGGGACATCAGACAGTATACCTGCTCCTGATCACTGTCCAGTGACCCTTGGATTAGAGAGAGGGGACTCAGCCAGGTTTCCTGCTCCTGATCACTGTCCAGTGACCCCTGGGTTAGAGAGAGGGGAAATCAGCCTAGGTTCCTGCTCCTGATCACTGTCCAGTCACCCCTGGGTTAGAGAGAGGGGGAATCAGCCAGGGTTCCTGCTCCTGATCACTGCCCCATGACCCCTGGGTTAGAGAGAGTGGAAATCGGCCAGGGTTCCTGCTCCTGATCACTGTCCAGTGACCCCTGGGTTAGAACGGAAGGGGAAATCAGCCAGGTTTCCTGCTCCTGATCACTGCCTAGTGACCCCTGGGTTAGAGAGAGGGGAAATCAGCCCTGGTTCCTGCTCCTGATCAATGGCCAGTGACCCCTTGGTTAGAGAGAGGGCAAATCAGCCCTGGTTCCTGCTCCTGATCAATGGCCAGTGACCCCTGGGTTAGAGAGAGCCGAAATCAGGTAGGGTTCCTGTTCCTGATCACTTTCCAGTGACATCTGAGTTAGAGAGAGGTGAAATCTTAAGTGTTCCCAATCCTGATCATTGCCCAGTATCCCCTGGGTTAGAGAGAGGGGAAATCAGCCGGGGTTCCTGCTCCTGATCACTGCCCAGTGACCCCTGGGTTAGAGAGAGGGGAAATCAGCCAGGCTTCCTGCTCCTGATCACTGTCCAGTGACCTTTGGGATAGAGAGAGGGGAAACGAGCCAAGATTCCTGCTCCAGATCACTGCCCAGTGACCACTGGTTTAGAGAGAGGGGAAATCATCCAGGGTTCCTGCTCCTGATCACTGTCCAATGACCCCTGGGTTTGAGAGAGGGGAAACCAGCCAGGGTTCCTGTTCCCTGTCCAGTGACCCCTGGGTTAGAGAGCGGAAATCAGCCCTGGTTTCTGCTCCTGATCAATGTCCAGTGACCCCTCGTTTAGAATGGAAGGGGAAATTACCCAAGGTTCCTGCTCCTGATCACTGCCCAGTTTCCCCTGGGTTAGAGAGAGTGGAAATCAGCCAGGGTTCCTGCTCCTGATCACTGCCCAGTGACCCCAGGGTCAGAGAGAAGGGGAAATCACCCAGAGTCCCTGCTCCTGATCACTGTTCAGTGACCCCTGGTTTAAAGAGAGGGGAAATCAGCCAGGGTTCCTGCTCCTGATCACTGTCCAGTGACCCCTGGGTTAGAGAGAGGGAAAATCAGCCAAAGTTCCTGCTCGTGATCACTGCACAGTGACCCTTGAGTTAGAGAGAGGGGCAATCAGCCGGGGTTCCTGGTCCTGATTACTGTCCAGTGACCCCTGCTGCAAAGTGTGTGTGTGTTGTGAGAGGACAGGATCAAGGATCAACTGACGTCCCAAATAGACCGGCGTCATCTCTGTCTGGGTTCACACATGAAAGTGATGAGGAATGGAGGGTGATCAGAGCCCCACAGCCTGTCCCGTTATCCCCCACCAGAGCCCGTTTCCGCAACCCTACCCAACCTGTTCCCCCCGGGCCTGTATCCCAATATGTTCCCCCCCGAGCCTGATCTCCAACCTGTTCTCCTAGAGCCTGAATCCCAACCTGTTACCCCCCCACCCAGAGCCTGAATCCCAACCTGTTACCCCCCCACCCAGAGCCTGAATCCCAACCTGTCCCCCCCACCCAGAGCCTGAACCCCAACCTGTTCCCGCCCCCCACCCAGAGCCGGAACCCCAACCTGTCCCCCCCACCCAGAGCCTGAATCCCAACCTGTTCCCGCCCCCCACCCAGAGCCGGAACCCCAACCTGTCCCCCCCACCCAGAGCCTGAATCCCAACCTGTTCCCCCCCACCCAGAGCCTGAACCCCAACCTGTTCCCCCCCACCCAGAGCCTGAATCCCAACCTGTCCCCCCATTGAGGGTCTTTGCTGCTCGTGGAGTCTGCTTACAGCTGCAGGATGACTGATGCATTTTACACAGAATTTCATAGAAATTACAACAGAAACAGGCCATTCAGCCCATCCGGTCCACGCTGGTGTTTATCCTCCGCACAAGCATTGTCCTGATCCCATGTCCCCGCCTTGCTCCTTAATCTCTTTATTCCCCTTTTTCTTCATCAGTCTATCTAACCTATTGTTAAGTGTTGACAAAGTCTGTGCTTCAATCACTTTGCTGCACATAAACTAATTGATTGTGTGAGGTACTGGACACAATATAAACCAAAATCATGATCTCTTTTCCAAAGAAAACATGCGGAACTTTCATAACCTTTCCTTGAATTTTAAATGACTCCCTGTCAGCTGTTTATTCCTTTCTGTTATAATTATGAGCAGGGAGTTTGGTATCTGCTGTTCCACCTCCCACCAGCAGATGATGCAGCAACACCGCTTCCATCATCCTGTCCCCATTTAACTGCACACTTGAGGTTGTACAACACTGGGGGGCACTAGTTAAGATGAGATTTAGTTAACAGCCTAACGGTGCATGAACATTTATTTAATTGTGATCATATTATGATCGGGTTCCACGTTGTGTTTGAAAGAGAGAAATGCGAAACAGCTACTAAGATTCTAGATTTAGGTAAGACGACTTCAATGCAATGAGACAGAGGCTGTCCACAGTCAACTGGGCAAATCTGTTAATGGTAAATCGAAAGTAGATCAGTGGGAGGTGTTCAAAAAACTGAAAGAAAAAGCATACAAAAATGCAAAAAATAGCACAGATTCTGTCGACTGGGAGAGATACAAAGAACAACAAAAGGTGACAAAACAGATAGTAAGAGATACAACTTGCAAGGGATATCAAAATCAACACAAATTTTTTTTACGATTATATTAGGAAAAGGTCGGTCAGGAGCAATGTGGGCCCCTTAAAAACTGATAGATGTGATATTGTCAATGATAATAAGGAATCATAGAATGTTTACAGCACAGAAGGAGGCCATTTGGCCCGTCGAGCCTGTGTCGGCTCTCTGCAAGAGCGCCTCAGCCAGTCCCACTCCCCCGTCCTTTCCCCGTAGCCCTGCAAATTTTTTTCTTTCAGGTACTTATCCAACTCCCAGGAAATGGCGGACATGTTAAATAATTACTTTGCGTCAGTATTTACAGTAGAGGAAGCATGTCGGACATCCTAAGGAAACTAATATTGAATCAGGGACAGGGCCTCAATAAAATTAACGTAAGTAAAATAACAGTAATAAAGAAAATAATGGCACTAAAGAGTGACAAATCCCCAGGACCAGATGGTTTCCATCCCAGGGTGTTAAAGGAAGTAGGTGAGAACATTGCAGATGCCCAAACTACAATCTTCCAAAGTTCTCTTGATTCAGGAACCGTTCCTTTAGATTGGAAAATTGCACATGTCACTCCGCTATTTAAGAATGGCGAGAGAGGGAAAACCAGGGAATTATAGACCAGTTAGCCTAACATCTGTTGTCGGGAAATTGCAAGAGTCGATAATAAAGGATAGGGCGATTGAACACCTTGAAAATTTTCAGTTGATCAGAGGGAGCCAGCATGGCTTTGTGAAAGGCAGGTCATGCCTGACAAACCTGATTGAAATTTTTGAAGAGGTGACTGAAGTAGTGGACAGGGGAATGTCTATGGATGTTATTTATATGGACTTCCAGAAGGCATTTGATAAAGTTCCTCATAAGAGACTGTTAACTAAAGTTGAAGCTCATGGAATTGAGGGCAAATTATTGACCTGGTTAGGAAATTGGCTGAGCAGCAGGAGATTCCAAGGGTCAAGTTACGAGGAGAGATTACACAAACTAGAGTTGTATTCCCTGGAATTTAGAAGGTTAAGGGGTGATTTGATCAAAGTTTTCAGGATATTAAGGGGAACTGATAGGGTAGATAGAGAGAAACTATTTCCGCTGGTTGGGATTCTAGGACTAGGGGGCAGACCTTTCAGGAGTGAAATTAGGAAACACTTCTACACACAAAGGGTGGTAGAAGTTTGGAACTCTCTTCCGCAAATGGCAATTCATGCTACATCAATTGTTAATTTTAAATCTGAGATTGATAGATTTTTGTTAACCAAAGGTAGTGAGGGATATGGGGCAAAGGTGGGTATATGGAGTTAGGTCGCAGATCAGCCACGATCTCATTGAATGGCGGAACAGGCTCGAGGGGTTAGGGTCAGGCTTTGCCCATTTCATGCTTGGTTCCCATAGGAGGTGAATCTGGCGGGAATTCTGAACACTGCCTCTGCATGGCAGGAGCGGGATGCTGCCTCACCACCTGTTACAGGGAGGTTGTGGGGACAGTGTCCCAATAAAGGTCTCCCGGTAAATCAGCCCCGCTCCCAAATCAGCACTGCTCCCGGTACATCATTACCTGTATATAATCCACCGAGTCCCCAAGTGCGGCGAACGCGGTGAACATCACCTCTCGCTTCCCTCCCCACTTCTGCATGATGCAGGAGAATTTGGAGCGAGTCACGATTTCCTCCACCCTCCTCCTGCCCTCGGTCAGGGTAAAGTCCGTCTCCCCGGGCCCCTTCTCGTGGAAATTACTCTTCCAGATGTAGGAGCCGGTGCTCTCCATGCCCATCAGCTCGTTGAATATCTCCATCATGTAAAGGTCCTCCTCGCTGTTGCCATCAATGACCATCACCACCTTGAGGTTGGGATAGGCGATCCGCTTCACCGACACCAGACATTTCTTCAGGTAATCAGGGTCCTCCTGGAAAGCGGCGATGCAAAGAGCGACCGACTTGTTAAATTTCAGGGGTCGATTCTCCTTCCTCATCCTCCTGTGCTCCAGGAAGGCGAAGAGACTCTGGATAATGAGGTGTAGGGCGAGGATGGCTCCGTACAGCCCAAAGGACAGGTGGTAGTTCTCCGTGTACCCGAACTGGTAACCCTTCACATAGGTGCAGGTAATGGCCCCCAGCACCGACACGGCAAACAAGGTACTTGCTATGATTCGCAGAGCGGTGCAAAGTCTCTCACAAGACATGTTCTATAATGTGAAAGAGAATCAGCTGAGACACAGCAACCGGGGAATATCCAGCATCAATGTGGGATGGTCAGAGGCGCAGAGACATAGAATTACAAAGGATATACAGCACAGAAACAGGCCATTCGGCCCAACCAGTCCATGCCGGTGTTTATGTTCCACTCGAGCCTCCTCCCGTCTTTCCTCATCTAAATCTATCACCATAACCCTCTATACCCTTCTCCCTTATATGCTTATCTAACCTCCGCTTAAATGCATCTATACTATTTGCTTCAACCACTCCCTGTGGTAGCGAGTTCCACATTCTCACCACTCTCTGGGTAAAGAAGTTTCTTCTGAATTCCCGATTGGGTTTCTGGTGACTATCTTATATTGATGGCCTCTAGTTTTGCTCTTCCCTACAAGTGGAAACATTCTCTCTGTGTCTACTCTATCAAAACCTTTCATAATTTTAAAGACCTCTATTAGATCTGTGAAGACTAACGAGACTGTAAAATACTTCCACAATCCCTCACAGCCTACTTTCTACTTCCTCCCAAGATCCAAAACAGGACTGTCCCCGGCTCCTGCCCCACCAAACTTATTTCCTCATCGCAACTCCATTTTCCCTGCCCTAGTTCAGTTCCTACCCACCTACATCGGCAACTCTTCTGACACCTTCCGTCACTTGACCTAATCCCAGTCTCCTGACCCTAACCAGCTCCTTCTCATCAGGACATTCAGTCCCTCTACACCTCCATCCCTCACCAGATGCTCCACTGTGGTTAGCAGGATCCTTGGCCAAGTTCATCCCATTTCCTGCACTTCTGCCCTCACCCCTTCTCCCTCCTAGAACCACGATAGGGTCCCCCCTTGTCCTCACCTTCCACATTCAATGGATCATCCTCTGCCATTTCCACCACCTCCTGCGTGATGCCACCAAACATATCTTCCCCTCCCCTCCCCCATTCCAAAGGGACCATTCCCTCCATGACACCCTGGTCTAATCACCCCGTAACCCATTCCCCTTCCCACGGCATCTTCCCATGCAAGCGCAGGAGATACAACACATGTCCTTTCACCTCCTCCCTTCCCACCGCCCAGGGCCCCAAACACTCCTTCCAGGTGAGACAGTCCTCCATCCCAGTATGTTCACTTCTTACGATGTGGTCTCCTCCACATCAAGAAGACCAAAAGCACATTGGGTGATCGCTGAACAAGTCCATTCAGTCCGCAAGCATGACCCTGAGCTTCTAGTCGCTTGCCACTTTAATTCTCCATCCCACTCCGACCTTGGTATCCTACACTGTTCCAATGAAGCTCAACGCAAGCTTGAGGAACGGCACCTCATCTTTCTACTGGGCACTTTACAGCCTTCCAGCCTCAACAATCTCAAGACTTTGAACACCACTCCCACTTTCCTTCTGACAGCATGTGCTGGCAATGGGTGCCCTAGCGTTTCTGGGTATAGGACCTGGGGATGGGGGGGCATTGGGAGGGGATGGTTGGTGCTTGGGATGGGGATCCCCTATCGATACACTGCCTGGGGGGTGATCTGCACCCGTGGGGTCTACCAGACATTCTTTGTGCCTTGGCTACATCTCTACAGCACAGAAGGAGGCCATTCGGCCCATTGTGCCTCTGCTGGCTCTTTGGTAGAGCTATCCAATAAGTCCCAATTCCCTTTTGAAAGCTATCTGCTTCCACCACCCTTTCAGGCAGTGCATTCCAGATCACAACTCGCTGTGTAAAAAATATTCTCCTCATCTCACCTCTGGTTCTTTTGCCAATTATCTTAAATCTGTGTCCTCTGGTTACTGACCCTCCTGCCACTGGAAACAATTTCTGCTTATTTTTTCTATCAAAATCCTTCATTTAAACACCCGTAGGGTCCACCTTCTCTGCTCTAAGGAAAACAACCCCAGCTTCTCCACATAACTGAAGTCCCTCATCCCTGGTACCATTCAGTAAATAGCATGGACTGGTTGGGCCAAATGGCCTGTTTCTGTGCTGTATATTCTATGTACATCTCTTGTGCACGCTCTCCAAGGCCTTGACATTTAGCATAACTTCCTTGTTTTTGTACTCTATGTCTCTATTGATAAAGCCAAGGATTCCGTATGCTTTCTTAACCGCCTTCTCAACCTGTCCTGCCACCTTCAAAGATTTGTGTACATACACCCCCAGGTCTCTCTGTTCCTGCACACCACTTCTCTGCGTTAAATTTCATCTGCCACGTGTCTGCCCATTTCACCAGTCGCTCGCTGTCCTCCTGAAGTCTGTTACTATCCTCCTTACTGTTCACTACATTTCTGAGTTTCATGTAATCTCCAAACTTTGAAATGATGCCCTGTATAGCCAAATCCAAGTCATTAATATATATCAAAGGTCCTAATACTGACCCCTGGGGGACACCACTGTATACCTCCCTCCAGTCTGAAAAATAACCGTTCACCACTACTCTCTGCTTTCTGTCCCTAAGCCAATTTTGTTTCCATGCTGCCACCCTCCCTTTAATCCCATGGGCTTTAATTTTGCTAACAAGTCTATTTTGTGACACTTTGTGAAACGCCTTTTGAAAGTCCATATACACAACATCAACCTCACTACCCTCATCAACCCTCTCCATTACTGCATCAAAGAACTCAATCAGGCTAGTCAAACACGATTTGAAGTTAACAAATTGGTGCTGACTTTCATTTATTAACTCATATTTTTCGAAGTGACAATTCATTTTCTCCCGGATTATTTTCTCTGAAAGTGTCTCCCTCTCTCGATTACTGCCCTATATTTCTCTCTCTCTATTGTACAGTGTCTTTGTCTCTTTCTCTCTATCATTACTATATTTCTTTTACCGGGAACCGCTGGGATTTCTCCGGCCGGACACCGGGTGCCCGGTCTGAGTGTCGGTGTGTCCCGGTGCGGCTCCTGACTGCGGTTGGAGCGGGACAAAGGATCGCCGCCGCTCCCGGAGATCGGGCTCCTTCTCCCGGTCAGTTCGGAGAAAAGCGGCTGGAAGCTTTCACCGGAGACCCGGACCCAATCCGGACTGAACCTCGACCTGGATCTGCACCTGAACCTGAACCTGAACCACTCCATCCACATCAACTGAAGCGCAAACCCGGCGAGCGGCGCCGGTCCCGGTCTCACCTGTGCGGCTGGCGGCAGTGCCCGGGCTCCGCTCTCACCGACTCGCTCCTCCTCCGAATGCGCGGAGCGGCAGCAACTTTACTCTTAAACCCGCGGCGCCGAACGGGGAGGATCGAAGCTCGACCCACCGAGAAACAGCAAAGCGCGTCACCTGCAGGGGCAGGGATGGAGAGCGGAGGGAGGGAGGTTGAGTGGGAGGGGGAGAGGGAGAGAGAGAGGGGAGGTGGGAGAGAGGGGAGGTGGGGGAGAGGGGAGGGAGAGAGAGGGGAGGGGGAGAGGAGGCAGGGAGGTTGAGAGAGAAGGAAGGTGGGGGAGAGAGGGAGGGATAGAAAGGGGGATAGAGAGATGAAGGAGAGTGATATAGATGGGAGGAGGGGAAAGGAGGGAGAGAGGGAAGAACAGGGAGAGGGATGGATTGAGAGAGGGGAGAGACAGAGGAAGAGTGAGCGGAGAGAGGGAAATGGGCAGAGAGGGAGGGAGGGAGGGGAGAGGGACAGCAGCAGAAGAGTCGGTAACCAGAGGACACAGATTTAAGGTGATTGGCAAATTGGTGCTTGAAGAAACTTTTTTAACGCAGTGAGTTGTTGTGATCTGGAATGCGCTGCCTGAAAGGGCGGTGGAAGCAGATTCAATAATAACTTTCAAAAGGGAATTGGATAAATACTTGAAAAGGAAAAAATTGCAGGGTTGTAGGGAAAGAGCAGGTGAGTGGGACTAATTGGAGAGTTCTTTCAAAGAGCCGGCACAGGCACGATGAAAGAAAGACTTGCATTTCTACAGTGCCTTTCACAACCTCAGGACATCCCAAAGCGCTTTACAGCCAATGAAGTACTTTTTGAAGTGTAATCACTGTTGTAATGTAGGAAACGCAGCAGCCAATTTCTGCACAGCAAGCTCCCACAAATAGCAATGTGATAATGACCAGATAATCTGTTTTTCAGTGATGTCTATTGAGGGATAAATATTGGCCCAGACACTGGGAAGAACTCCTCTGCTCTTCTTCGAAATAGTGACATGGGATCTTTTACATACACCTGAGAGAGCAGACGGGGCCTCGGTTTAACATCTCATCCAAAAGACAGCATCGCTGACAGTGCAGCACTCCTTCAGTACTGCAGTAAAGTGACAGCCTAGACTTTTGTGTGGAAGTCTCTGGAGAAGGACTATGAACCCACAACCTTCTGACTTTTTTTTATTCATTCATGGGATCAGGGTGTCGCTGGCAAGGCCAGCATTTATTGGCCATCCCTAGTTGCCCTTGAGAAGGTGGTGGTGAGCTGCCTTCTTGAACTGCTGCAGTCCGTGTGGTGAAGGTACTCCCACAGTGCTGTTAGGGAGAGAGTTCCAAGATTTTGACCCAGCGACGATGAAGGATCGGCGATATACTTCCAAGTCAGGATGGTGTGTGACTTGGAGGGGAATTTGGAGGTGGTGGTGTTCCCATGCGCCTGTTGCCCTTGTCCTTCTAGGTAGTAGAGATCGCAGGTTTGGGAGGTGCTGCCAAAGAAGCTTTGACGAGTTGCTGTAGTGCATCTTGTAGATGGTACACACTGCAGCCGTGGTATGCCGGTGGTGGAGGGAGTGAATGTTTAAGGTGGTGGATGGGGTGCCAATCAAGTGGGCTGCTTTGTCTTGGATGGTTTCGAGCTTCTTGAGTGTTGTTGGAGCTACAGGCAAGTGGAGAGTATTCCATCACACTCCTGACTTGTACCTTGTAGATGGTGGAAAGGCTTTGGGGAGTCAGGAGGTGAGACACTCGCCGCAGAATACCCAGACTCTGACCTGCTCTTGTTGCCACAGTATTTATGTGGCTGGTCCAGTTAAGTTTCTGGTCAGACTCAGAGGCGAGAGTGCTACCCACTGAGCCATGGCTGACATTCTATGATTCTATGAGGTAAGAAGCGGAGAGAGGGAGAGTTGAAGGAGAGGGGAGAGGGAGGGACAGAGGGGAGAAGGAAGAGTAGAGTGACAGCGAAATGGGAGGGAAAGCCAGAGTAGGAGAGGAAGAGGGCCCTCTTTTTATTGTCTTATTGAAAGAATGGTACTTTGAGCAATGCAGCATTCCTTAAATACTGCACTGGAATATCATTCTAGATTATATGTTCAAATCCAGTAGTTTTGGATTGATACAGGGCTATGGGGATGGAGTGGAGTGGGAATAGTTGGGATTAATATAAGGCTATGGGGAGAGGGCGGGGTAGTGGGATTGGTTTGGGATTGATACAGGGCTATAGGGAGACAGCGGGGCAGTGGGATTAGTTTGGGATTGATACAGGGCTATGGGGAGAGAGTGGGTCAGTGGAATTAGTTTGGGATTGCTACAGGGCTATGGGGAGAGAGCAGGGCAGTGGGATTAGTTGAGATTGATACAAGGCTATGGGGAGAGAGCAGGACAGTGAGCTTAGTTTGAGATTGATACAGGGCTATGGGGAGAGAGCAGGGCAGTGGGATTAGTTTGAGATTGATACAGGGCTATGGGGAGAGAGCAGGACAGTGAGATTAGTTTGAGATTGATACAGGGCTATGGGGAGAGAGCAGGGCAGTGGGATTAGTTTGAGATTGATACAAGGCTATGGGGAGAGAGCAGGGCAGTGGGATTAGTTTGAGATTGATACAAGGCTATGGGGAGAGAGCAGGGCAGTGGGATTAGTTGAGATTTATACAAGGCTATGGGGAGAGAGCGAGGCAGTGGGATTAGTTTGAGATTGATACAGGGCTATGGGGAAAGAGTGAGGCAGGGGGATTAGTTGAGATTGATACAGGGCTATGGGGAGAGAGCGAGGCAGTGGGATTAGTTTGAGATTGATACAGGGCTATGGGGAAAGAGTGAGGCAGTGGGATTAGTTTGAGATTGATACAGGGCTATGGGGAGAGAGCGGGGCAGTGGGATTAGTTTGAGATTGATACAGGACTATGGGGAGAGAGCGGGGCAGTGGGATTAGTTTGGGATTGATACAGGGCTATGGGGAGAGAGCAGGGCAGTGCGATTAGTTTGGGATTGATACTTGGCTATGGGGAGAAATCGGGGCAGTGGGATTAGTTTGGATTTGATACAGGGCTATGGGGAGAAATCGGGGCAGTGGGATTAGTTTGGGATTGATACAGGGCTATGGGGAGAAATCGGGGCTGTGGGATTAGTTTGGGATTGATACAATTAACAGCCGGCACACATACAATGGGCCGAACGGCCTTCTGTACTGTAAATTTGTTATGTTTCTAAGGTAGGAATAGGTGATCTTGGTAATGAATAGAAACAAAATGAATCTCTTCCAACTCTGTCCATGCTGCCGTCCCATGAGGCTAAACAGACCGAGAGCTGTGTGACATGTCAGCATTATCGACTAATCGGTTTAAAGATGGAATTCTGTACTTTGCTTCCCGATGTGTTTTTGACGAAGGCGGTATCCCGAACACTGGCAGAGGTTTGGTCAATGGAGCAACATCGAAGGACGACTTAACTTCAAATGTTTCAGATCTCCGTGTCACGGACGCGGAACCGCCCGCCTGTCGCAGCCTCGAATCCCCAGGCAGCAGGTGGCGCTCGCCGCAAAATACTGTAAACCAATGCTGCACTGACCAATACTGCACTGACCAATACGGCACAAACCAATACTGCAAACCAATACTGCACTGACCAATACTGCAAACTAATACTGCACTGACCAATACTGCACTGACCAATACTGCAAACCAATACTTCACTGACTAATACTGCAAACCAATACTGCACTGACCAATACTGCAAACCAATATTGCACTGACCAATACTGCAAACCAATACTGCACTGACCAATACTGCAAACCAATACTGCACTGATCAATACTGTAAACCAATACTGCACTGATCAATACTGCAAACCAATACTGCGCTGACCAATATTGCAAACCAATACTGCGCTGACCAATACTGCAAACCAATACTGCACTGATCAATACTGCAAACCAATACTGCACTGACCAATACTGCAAACCAATACTGCACTGATCAATACTGTAAACCAATACTGCACTGATCAATACTGCAAACCAATACTGCGCTGATCAATACTGCAAACCAATACTACACTGACCAATACTGCAAACCAATACTGCACTGACCAATACTGCACTGATCAATACTGCAAACCAATACTACACTGACCAATACTGCAAACCAATACTGCACTGATCAATACTGCAAACCAATGCAGGTGGCAGGACAGGTTGAGAAAGCAGTTAAAAAAGCATACAGAAAACTGGGCTTCATAAATAGAGGCATAGAGTACAAAAGCAAGGAAGTTATGATGAACCTTTATAAAACACTGGTTCGGCCTCAACTGGAGTATTGTGTCCAATTCTGGGCACCGCACTTTAGGAAGGATGTGAAGGCCTTAGAGAAGGTGCAGGAAAGATTTACGAGAATGATTCCTGGGTTGAGGGACTTCAGTTACGTGGATAGACTAGAGAAGCTGGGGTTGTTCTCCTTAGAGCAGAGAAGGTTGAGAGGAGGTTTGATAGAGGTATTCAGAATCATGAGGGGTCTAGACAGAGTAGATAGAGATGGGGTATTAATAATGGGAAACGGGGAAATGGCAGAGACTCTGAAGAAATATTTTGTATCTGTCTTCAAGGTAGAAGACACTAACAGCATCCCAATAATGGATAATCAAGGGACCACAGGAAGGGGGGAACTAAAGACAATCACTATCACTAAGGAAATAGTACTTAGTAAAATAATGGGACTAAAAGACGACAAGTCCCCTGGACCAGATGGCCTGCATCCCAGGGTCTTAAAAGAAGTGGCTGCAGAGATAGTGGATGCATTGGTTGCAATATACCAAAATTCCCTGGACTCTGGATAGGTCCCAGCGGTTTGCGAAACCGCAAATGTAACACCACCTATTTAAGAAAGGAGGGAGACAGAAAGCAGGAAACTATAGAACAGTTAGCCTAACATCTGTCGTTGGGAAAATGCTGGAGTCCTTCATTAAGGAAGCAGTAGCAGGGCATTTGGAAAATCATAATGCAGTCAGAGTCAGCATGGTTTTATGAAAGGGAAATCATGTTTAATAAATTTGCTGGAGTTCTTTGAGGATGTAACGAGCAGGGTGGACAAAGGTGAGCCAGTGGATGTGGTGTATTTGGATTTCCAGAAGGCATTTGATAAGGTGCCACATAAAAGGTTACTGCATAAGATAAGAGCTCACGGAGTTGGGGGTAATATATTAGCATGGATAGAGAATTGGCTAACTAACAGAAAGCAGAGAGTTGGGATAAATGGGTCATTTTCTGGTTGGCAAAGGGTAACTAGTGGGGTGCCACAGGGATCGGTGCTGGGGCCTCAACTATTTACAATCTACATTAATGACTTGGATGAAGGGACCAAGTGTAATGTAGCCAAGTTTGCGGATGATACAAAGATGGGTGGGAAAGCAAGTTGGGCAGAGGACTCAAAGAATCTGCAAAGGGATATAGACAGGCTAAGTGAGTGGGCAAACATTTGGCAGATGGAATATAATGTGGGAAAGTGCGAGGTTATCCACTTTGGCAGGAAAAATAAAAAAGCTAATTATTATTTAAATGGAGAGAGATTACAAAATGCTACAGTTTAGAGGGACCTGGGGGTCCTTGTGCATGAAACACAAAAAGTTAGCATGCAGGTACAGCAAGTAATCAAAAAGGCAAATGGAATGTTAGCCTTTATTGCAAGGGGGTTGGAGTATAAAAGCAGGGAAGTCCTGCTACAACTGTACAGGGTATTGGTGAGATCACACCTTGAGTACTGCGTACAGTTTGGTCTCCTTATTTAAGGAAGGATATACTTGCATTGGAGGCAGTTCAGAGACGATTCACTAGGTTAATTCCAGAGATGAGGGGCTTGACTTATGAAGAAAGGTTGAGCAGGTTGGGCCTATACTCATTGGAATTTAGAAGAATGAGAGGTGATCTTATTGAAACATATAAGATACTGAGGGGGCTCGACAAGGTAGATGCAGAGAGGATGTTTCCCCTCGTGGGGAAATCTAGAACTCAGGGGCATAGTTTCAGAATAAAGGGTCGCCCTTTTAGAACTGAGATGAGGAGGAATTTCTTCTCTCAGAGGGTTGTAAATCTGTGGAATTCTCCGCCCCAGAGAGCCGTGGAGGCTGGGTCATTAAATACATTTAAGGTGGAGATAGACAGATTTTTGCAAGATAAGGGAGTAAAGGGTTATGGGGAGCAGGTGGGGAAGTGGCTTTGAGCCCAAGATCAGCCATGATCTTATTGAATGGCGGAGCAGGCTCGAGGGTCCAAGTGGCCTATTCCTGCTCCTATTTCTTATGTTCTTAACTGTTCCCATTGACGGAAGGGTTGAGAACCAGAGGACACAGATTCAAGGTGATTGGCAAAAGAACCAACGGCGACATGAGGAAAAACTTTTTTACGCAGCGAATGGTTAGGATCTGTAATGCACTGTCTGAAAGGGTGATGGAGGCAGACTCAATCAGGGCTTTAAAAAGGGAATTGGATAAGTACCTGAGGGGAAAAAATTTGCAGGGCTACAGGGAAGGGCAGGGGAGTGGGACTAGCTGAAGTGTTCTTGCAGAGAGCCGGCATGGGCTCGACAGGTCGAATGATCTCCTTCTGTGGTGTAACCATTCTATGATTCTAAAAGTAGCAGTATCAATATTTGCTGGAAAGGGGGATTGAGGGTGAAAGAAAGATTAACAGTACCGCTGGATTGATTTTCATTGCCCCACCATGCCTACAGCTACCAAGGCCCTAAGTTCTGCAATTCCCTCCCTAAACCTCTCCACCTCTCTACCCTCCTTCACGACGTTCCTTAAAACCTGCCTCTTTGATCTCGACCCTTCCGTCAATGGGAACAGTTTCTCTCGATCTACTCTGTCTAGACCCCTCATGATTTTGAATACCTCTATCAAATCTCCTCTCAACCTTCTCTGCTCTAAGGAGAACAACCCCAGCTTCTCTAGTCTATCCACGTAACTGAAGTCCCTCAACCCTGGAATCATTCTCGTAAATCTTTTCTGCACCTTCTCTAAGGCCTTCACATCCTTCCTAAAGTGCGATGCCCAGAATTGGACACAATACTCCAGTTGAGGCCGAACCAGTGTTAGATAAAGGTTCATCATAACTTCCTTGCTTTTGTACTCTATGCCTCTATTTATGAAGCCCAGGATCCCGTATGCTTTTTTAACCGCTTTCTCAACCTGCCCTGCCACCTTCAACGATTTGTGCACATATACCCCCAGGTCTCTCTGTTCATGCAATCCCTATAGGATTGTACCCTTTAGTTTATATTGCCTCTCCTCGTTCTTCCTACCAAAATGCAACACTTCGCACTTTTCTGCATTAAATTTCATCTCCCACGTGTGCACCCATTTCACCAGCCTGTCTATGCCTTCTGGAAGTCTATCACTATCCTCTTCACTATACATCCAAGTTTTGTGTCATCTGCAAATTTTGAAATTGTGCCCTGTACCCCCAAGTCCAAGTCATTAATATATATCAAGAAAAGCAGTAGTCCTAGTACTGACCCCTGGGGAACACCACTGTAGACCTTCCTCCAGTCAGAAAAACAACCATTCACCAGTATCTCTGTTTGAAACAGCGGGAGACCAGGCAGCACGGAGCTAATTGGAGGTGTTATCAACGGCGGCGGTAGTTTTTTAAAATTCGCTTATGGGATCTGGGCATCGCTGGCAAGGCCAGCATTTATTGCCCATCCCTAGTTGCCCTTGAGAAGGTAGTGGTGAGCCGCCTTCTTGAACCGCTGCAGTCTGTGTGGTGATGGTACTCCCACAGTGCTGTTAGGTAGGGAGTTCCAGGATTTTGACCCAGCGACGATGGAGGATCGGCGATATACTTCTAAGTCAGGATGGTGTGTGACTTGGAGGGGAACTTGGAGATGGTGGTGTTCCCATGCGCCTGCTGCCCTTGTCCTTCTAGGTGGAAGAGGTCGCGGGTTTGGGAGGTGCTGCCGAAGAAGCCTTGGCGAGTTGCTGCGGTGGATCTTGTAGATGGTACACACTGCAGTCACGGTATGCTGGTGGTGAAGGGAGTGAATGTTTAAGGTGGTGGATGGGGTGCCAATCAAGCGGGCTGCTTTGTCTTGGATGGTGTCGAGCTTCTTGAGTGTTGTTGGAGCTGCACTCATCCAGGCAAGTGGAGAGTATTCCATCACACTCATTACTTGTGCCTTGTAAACGGTGGAAAGGCTTTGAGGAGTCAGGAGGTGAGACACTCACCACAGAATACCTAGCCTTTGACATGCTCTTGTTGCCACAGTATTTATGTGGCTGGTCCAGTTAAGTTTCTGATCAATGGTGACCCCCCCAGGATGTTGATGGTGGGGGATTCGGCGATGGTAATACTGTTGAATGTCAAGGGGAGGTGGTTAGACTCTCGCTTGTTGGAGATAGTCATTGCCTGGCACTTCTGTTGCGCGAATGTTACCTGCCACTTATCAGCCCAAGCCTGAACGTTGTCCAGGTCTTGTTGCATGCAGGCATGGACTGCTTCATTATCTGTGGAGTTGTGAGTGGCGCTGAACACTGTGCAGTCATCAACGAACATCCCAATTTCTGACCTTATGTTGGAGGGAAGGTCATTGATGAAGCAGCTGAAGATGGTTGGGCCTAGGACACTGCCCTGAGGAACTCCTGCAGCGATGTCCTGGGGCTGTGATGATTGACCTTCAGCCACCACAACCATCTTCCTCTGTGTTAGGTATGACTCCAGCCAGTGGAGTGTTTCCCCCCCCCCCACCGATTCCCATTGACTTCAGTTTTACTAGGGCTCCTTGATACCACACTCGGTCAAATGCTGCCTTGATGTCAAGGGCAGTCACTCTCACCTCACCTCTGGAATTCAGCTCCTTTGTCCATATTTGGACCGAGGCTGTAATGAGGTCGGGAGCTGAGTGGTCTTGGCGGAACCTAAACTGGGCATCAGTGAGCAGGTTATTGGTGAGTAAGTGCCGCTTGATAGCACTGTCGATGACACCTTCCATCACTTTGCTGATGATTGAGAGTAGACTGATTGGGCAGTAATTGGCCAGGTTGGATTTGTCCTGCTTTTTGTGGACAGGGCATACCTGGGCAGTTTTCCACATTGTCAGATAGGTGCCAGTGTTGTAGCTGTACTGGAACAGCTTGGCTAGAGGCGCGGCTAGTTCTGGAGCACAATTCTTCAGCACAACAGCTGGGATGTTGTCAGGGCCCATAGCCTTTGCTGTATCCAGTGCGCTCAGCCATTTCTTGAAAGCAACAAATGCAACTAGTGCAAAACAGCTATGGTGACGTCACAACCAGGGAAGGAGCTGATTAGTGAGTAGCTGGTAAGTGTGTCTAGTTAATAGGCAGGGCAGCTCAGCCCCGTGGAATGCACATCCTGTTCCATGTGGGAAGTCCTGGACGCTTCGCGTAGCCTGGATGACCACATGTGCGGGAAGTGTCGCCAGCTACAGCAGCTCGAGCTCCGGCTGGAGTCACTGCAGTGCATCCGCGAGGCTGAGAATTTCGTGGATAGCACGTTTCTAGAGGTGGTCACCCCGCAGCTTAAGAGTATGCAGGCAGAGAGGGAATGGGTGACCGCCAGACAGAAGAGGAAGTCCAGGCAGGTAGGGCAGGAATCCCCTGAGTGCATCTGGCTCGCTAACCGGTTTTCAGCTCTGAATACTGGTGGGAGCAATGGATCTTCTGGGGTGTGCAGTCAAAGCCAAGTTTACGGCACCATGGGTGGCTCAGCTGCACAAGCGGGGAGGAAGAAGAGTGGAAGAGCAATAGTCATAGGGGATTCGATAGTTAGAGGAACAGACAGCCGTTTCTGCGGCCGAAGATGTGTCTCCAGGAAGTATGTTGCCTCCCTGGTGCCAGGGTCAAGGTTGTCACTGAGCAGCGTACCATCTACAAGATGCACTGCAGCAACTCGCCAAGGCTTCTTCGGCAGCACCTCCCAAACCCGCGACCTCTTCCACCTAGAAGGACAAGGTCAGCAGGCGCATGCGAGCACCACCACCTCCAAGTGCCCCTCCAAGTCACACACCATCCTGATTTAGAAGTATATCGCTGATCCTTCATCGTCGCTAGGTCAAAATCCTGGAACTCCCTATCTAACAGCACTGTGGGAGTGCCTTCACCACAAGGACTGCAGTGGTTCAAGAAGGCGGCTCACCACCACCTTCTCAAGGGCAATTAGGGATGGTCAATAAATGCTGGCCTTGCCAGCGACGCCCACATCCCATAAACAAATAATAAAAAAATAACTAAAGAGTAGGGCCTATTAGGGACCATAAAGGTAACCCTGTCTGTGGAGGGGGAAGACATGGGTATGGTTCTTAATGAATACTTTGCGTCTGTTTTAACAAAAGAGAGGGACAATGCAGACATTACAATCAGGGATGGGGAGTGTGACATATTAGATGAAATAAACATAGTGAAAGAGGAACTATTAAGGGGTTTAGCATCTTTAAAAGTGGATAAATCCCCAGGCCCGGATGAAATGTATCCCAGACTGTTGAGAAGAGAGGAAATAGCAGAGGCTCTGACCATCATTTTCCAATCCTCTCTGGCTAAAGGTGTGGTGCCGGAGGACTGCTAACATGGTACCATTGTTTAAAAAGGGAGAAAGGGATAGACCAAGTAATTACAGGCCAGTCAGCCTAACCTTGGTGGTGGGAAAATTATTGGAAAAAATTCTGAGGGACAGGATTAATCTTCATTTAGAAAGACACGGATTAATCAGGGACAGTCAGCATGGATTTGTTAAGGGAAGGTCGTGTCTGACTAACTTGATTGAATTTTTTGAGGAGTAAACAAGGAGGGTTGATGAGGATAGTACGTTTGATGTAGTCTGTATAGATTTTAGCGAGGCTTTTGATTTCCTCCTTAACCTCCCTCAGCATCCTAGGATGCATCCCATTCGCTCCTGGTGACTTATCTACTTTATCAGTACAGCCACCCTTTCTAGTACCTTCTTTATCAATTTTTACCTCATCCAGTATCTCCACTACCTCCTCTTTCACTATGACTTTGGCAGCATCTTCTTCCTTGGTGAAGGCCGATGCAAAATACTCATTTAGTACCTCAGCCATGCCCTCTGCCTCCATGCGTAGGTCTCCTTTTTGGTCCCTAATTGGTCCCATCCCTCCTCTGACTACCCGTTTATTATTTATATGCCTATAGAAGACATTCACGGGTTTTTTTTTTACAGAGGCCGGTGTCGGGAGCAACAGGAGAGAACAGTGAGTATTTAAACTCACTTTCGCGGGCTTTTTTACACAGGCTTTCCAATCTCACCTGACCGGTGGCGGCGTTCCAGAGCCACGTCACGATTCAAAAAGTGACGTGGGCAAGAGGAAGTAGATGATTGGGTGAGTACGGCCAGGTGAGTATTTATACTACTCTATAGTTTGACAGTTAAGGTTAATAGTTTATAAAGTTTAGAAGGTCTTAATTTTTGTGGTTATAGTTTCTAAGGTCTCTGTTGTGTCGCGGGGAGTGCTAGTAAACAAGGGCCCTTGAGTATATCATTTAATTGTAGTGTAATTAGTGGTATTGATTTGATTTAATTTAATTTAAATTAAAGGGTAAGTCATGGCAGCACAGCTCGGCCCCGTGGCATGCTCCTCCTGCACTATGTGGGAAATCAGGGACACTTCCTGTGTCCCTGACGACCATGTGTGCGGGAAGTGTATCCAGCTGCAGCTACTGGCAGACCGCATTGTGGCGCTGGAGCTGCAAATGGATACATACTGGAGCATTTGGGATTACGGAGACCTGGCTCCAGGGTGACCAAGGCTGGGAATTCAACATCCAGGGGTATTCAATGTTCAGGAAGGACAGGAAAAAAGGAAAAGGAGGTGGGGTAGCATTGCTAGTTAAAGAGGAGATTAACACAATAGTAAGGAAGGATATTAGCTCTGATGATGTGGAATCTGTATGGGTAGAGCTGAGAAATACCATGGGGCAGAAAACGTTAGTGGGAGTTGTATACAGACCCCCAAACAGTAATACTGAGGTTGGGGATGGCATTAAATGGGAAATTAGAGACGCGTGCAATAAGGGCACAGCAGTTATCATGGGTGACTTTAATCTACATATAGATTGGGCTAACTAAATTAGTAACAATACTGTGGAGGAGGAATTCCTAGAGTGTATACGGGATGATTTCCTGGATCAATATGTCGAGGAACCAACTAGAGATCAGGCCATCTTAGACTGGGTATTATGTAATGAGAAAGGATTAATTAGCAATCTTGTTGTGCGAGGCCCCTTGGGGAGGAACGATCATAATATGATAGAATTCTTTATTAAGATGGAGAGTGAAGTAGTTGACTCAGAGACTAGGGTCCTGAATTTAAATAAAGGAAACTACGATGGTATGAGGCGCGAGTTGGCTAGGATGGATTGGGGAGCATTACTTAAAGGATTGACGGTGGATAGGCAATGGCAAACATTTAAAGATCGCATGGATGAACTACAGAATTTGTTCATCCCTGTTTGGCATAAAAATAAAATAAAAAAGGTGACTCAACTGTGGCTAACAAGGGAAATTAGGGATAGCATAAGATCCAAGGAGAGGACATATAAATTGGCCAGAAAAAGCAGCAAACCTGAGGATTGGGAGCAGTTTAGGATTCAGCAAAGGAGGACAAAGGGATTAATTAAGAGGGGGGGAAATAGATTATGAGAGTAAGCATGCAGGGAACATAAAAACTGACTGTAAAAGCTTCTATAGATATGTGAAGAGAAAAAGATTGGTGAAGTCAAGCGGAGGTCCCTTGCAGTCAGAATCAGGGGAATTTATAATGGGGAACAAAGAAATGGCAGACCAATTAAATACATACTTTGGTTCTGTCTCCACAAAGGAGGACACAAATAACCTCCCAGAGATGTCGGGAAACATAGGGTCTAATGAGAGGGAAGAATTGAATGAAATCAGTATTTGTAGGGAAATGGTGTTAGGGAAATTGACGGGATTGAAGGCCGATAAATCCCCAGGGCCTGATAATCTACATCCTAGGGTACTTAAGGAAGTGGCCCTAGAAATAGTAGATGCATTGCTGGTCATCTTCCAAAATTCTATAGACTCTGGAACAGTTCCCATGGATTGGAGGGTAGCTAATGTAACCCCACTATTTAAAAAAGGTGGTACAGAGAAAACGGGGAATTATAGACCGGTAAGCCTGACATCGGTAGTGGGGAAAATGCTAGAGTCCATTATAAAAGATGTAATAGCAGAGCACTTGGAAAACAGTGACAGGATCGGACAAAGTCCACATGGATTTACAAAAGGTAAATCATGCTTGACTAATCTACTGGAATTTTTTGAGGATGTAACTGGTAGAATAGATAAGGGAGAACCAGTGGATGTGGTGTATTTGGACTTTCAGAAGGCTTTCGATAAGGTCCCACATAAGAGATTAGCGTGCAAAGTTAATGCACATGGGATTGGGGGTAAGGTACTGACTTGGATAGAGAACTGGTTGGCAGACAGGAAGCAAAGAGTTGGAATAAATGGGTCTTTTTCCGAGTGGCAGGCAGTGACTAGTGGGGTCGGTGCTAGGACCCCAGCTATTCACAATATATATTAATGATCTAGACGAGGGAACTAGATGTAATATCTCCAAGTTTGCAGACGACACAAAGCTGGGTGGGCGTGTGTGCTGTGAGGAGGATGCAGAGAAACTCCAGTATGATTTGGACAGGTTGGGTGATTGGGCAGATGCAGTATAATGTGGATAAATGCGAGGTTATCCACTTTGGTGGCTAAAACAGGAAGACAGATTATTATCTGAACGGCAATAGATTGGGAAAAGGGGAAGTGCAACGAGACCTGGGTGTCCTTGTGCACCAGTCGCTGAAGGTAAGCATGCAGGTGCAGCAGGCGGTTAAGAAGGCAAATCGTATGTTGGCCTTCATAGCGAGAGGATTCGAGTATAGGAGCAAGGATGTCTTGCTGCAGTTGTACAAGGCCTTGGTGAGCCCACACCTTGAGTATTGTGTGCAGTTTTGGTCGCCTTATCTGAGGAAGGATGTTCTTGCCATGGAGGGAGTGCAGCGAAGATTCACCAGACTGATACCTGGGATGGCAGGAATGATGTATGAAGAGAGATTGGGTCGATTAGGCTTATATTCGCTAGAGTTTAGAAGAATGAGAGGGGATCTCATTGAAACTTATAAAATTCTAACAGGACTAGACAGACTAGATGCAGGAAGGATGTTCCCGATGGTGGGGTAGTCCAGAACCAGAGGTCACAGTCTAAGGATAAGGGGTAAGCCATTTAGGACTGAGATGAGGAGGAATTTTTTCACCCAGAGAGTGGTGAACCTGTGGAATTCTCTACCACAGAAGGCAGTTGAGGCCAATTCAGGTAAATATATTCAAGAAGGAGTTAGATATATTTCTTCAGGCTAAAGGGATCAAAGGATATGGGGAGAAAGCAGGGACAGGGTACTGAATTTGGATGATCAGCCATGATCTCATTAAATGGTGGAACAGGCTCGAGGGGCCGAATGGCCTACTCCTGCTCCTATCTTCTATGTTTTGAATTCCCTTTTATGTTAGCCGCTAATCTATTCTCATACTCCCTCTTATTTTCTTTTCACTTCCCCTCTGAACTTTCTATATTCAGCCTGATTCTCACTTGTATTCTCAACCTGACATCTGTCATACACCCCCTTTTTCTCTTCATCTTACTGTCTATCTCTTTTGTCATCCAGGGAGCTCTGGTTTTAGTTGCCCTACCTTTCCCCCTCGTGGGCATATACCTCGACTGCATGAATCATCTCCTCTTTAAAGGCAGCCCATTGTTCGATTAGTTTGCCTACCAATCTTTGATTCCAATTTGCCAGGGCCAGATCCGTTCTCAACCCACTGACATTTGCCTTCCTCCAATTAAATATTTTTACTCTAGATTGCTCCTGTCCTTTTCCATAGCTAATCTAAACCTTATGATACTATCTTCACTGTTTCCTAAATGTTCCCCTACTGACACTTGCTCCACTTGACCCAACTCATTCCCCAGAACCTGATCCAGCAATGCCTCCTTCCTCGTTGGGCTGGAAACGTACTGATCAAGAAATGTGCCAACTGACCACAAGTCAACTTCCTTCTCTGGGAGTCTGTTCCTTGGGGAAGGGTTTTTTCTCTAATCTCTATCCTTGCCCAAGGTGATGAATTTTGTTTTTTCTATCCAGTCCTGTGCTCATTGTCCAAGTTGAACAGTTGGTTTACTCCAGCCTTACTCAGACATATAATTTGAAGATGTGGATCATGTCCCTCCTCAGTTTATTGTCCATCAAGATCGGAGCTTTTGTCCATTACTCAGTCCTCTTACTCCAGGAACCATCTGGCCACTCTTCTCTGACCCTTTCTAATGAATCTATATCCTTTATGAGGGAGGATGACTGCCCCATTTTCCAGGACAGGCCTCACCATTGATCTGCACAATGTCAGTATAACTCATTCGAACATGTAATCCAATGACCTCCAAATGCACCCACGACCCATTGGCCTTATTAACAACTATCTCACACTACCCTAATGCTTTCTTTTTATATTTGGCCTTGCGATGTGGGCGCCACTGGCAACGCCGGCATTTATTGCCCATCCCTGTTGCTCTGAGAAGGTGATGTGGGCCTTTCTCCTTGAACCGCTGCAGTCCGTGTGATGATGGTACTCCCTTGATGGTGTTAGGAAGGAAATTCCAGGATTCTGACCCAGCAACGACAAGGGAACAGTGATATATATTTAAATCAGGACAGTTTGTGACTTGGAGGTGATGTTTTCTACAGTATTACTGCTCTTGCTCTTCTCAATGGTGGAGGTCACAGGGTAGGGAGGTGCAATCAACGTAACCTTGGTGAGTTGCTGCAGTGCACCCCGTCGACTGCACACACTGCAGCCACGGTGGGATGGGATGGACTAATGGATATTAACGTCAGTGGTAGGGGCACCAATCAATGAACCTGCTTTTGGGCTGGGCTCTCCCATTGGTATGTGGCCCAGGAAGTTGGGGGGGGGGCATTTATTGCCTATCCCTAACTGCCCTCAAGAAGTTGGTGGTGAGCCGCCTTGAACCGCTGTAGTCCTTGTGGTGAAGGTACTCCCAACAGTGCTGTTAGAGAGGGAGTTCCAGGATTTTGACCCAGTGACGATTAAGGAACGTCGATATATTTCCAAGTCAGGATGGTGTGAGACTTGGAGGGGAACTTCCAGGTGATGGTGTTCCCATGTGCCTGCTTCTCTTGTCCTTCTCGGTAGAGGTCGCGGGTTTGGGAGGTGCTGTCGAAAGTAGAAAGTGAGGAGGACATAAAAAACCTACAAGGGGATATAGACAGGCTGGGTGAGTGGGCGGAGAGTTGGCAGATGCAATACAATATTGGAAAATGTGAGGTTATGCACTTTGGCAGGAAAAATCAGAGAGGCAAGTTATTATCTTAATGGCAAGAATTTGGAAAGTACTGCAGTAGAAAGGGATCTGGGGGTCCTAGTGCAAGAAAATCAAAAGTTAGTATGCAGGTGCAGCAGGTGATCAAGAAGGCCAACGGAATGTTGGCTTTTATTGCTAGGGGGATAGATTATAAAAACAGGGAGGTATTGCTGCAGTTATATAAGGTATTGGTGAGACCGCACCTGGAATACTGCATACAGTTTTGGTGTCCATACTTAAGAAGACATACTTGCTCTCCAGGCAGTACAAAGAAGGTTCACTCGGTTAATCCCGGGGATGAGGGGGATGGACATACGAGGAGAGGTTGAGTAGATTGGGACTCTACTCATTGGAGTTCAGAAGAATGAGAGGCAATCTTATTGAAACATATAAGATTGTGAAGGGGCTTGATCGGGTGGATGCGGTAAGGATGTTCCCAAGGATGGGTGAAACTAGAACTAGGGGGCATAATCTTAGAATAAGGGGCTGCTCTTTCAAAACTGAGATGAGGAGAAACTTCTTCACTCAGAGGGAAGTAGGTCCTGTGGATTTGCTTGCCCAGGAAGCTGTGGAAGCTACATCATTAAATAAATTTAAAACAGAAATAGACAGTTTCCTAGAAGTAAAGGGAATTAGGGGTTACGGGGAGCGGGCAGGAAATTGGACATGAGGCTGAGTTCGGATCGGTCAAGGCCCTGTGGGTGGCGGAGCGGGCCCAGGGGCTGAGTGGCCGGGTCCTGCTCCTACTTCTTGTGTTCTTTAGATTTGAGGTTAGGATCAGATCAGCCATGATCTTATTGAATGGTGGAGCAGGCTCGAGGGGCCGATTGGCCTACTGCTGCTCCTATTTCTTATGTAAGCCGTGGCGAGTTGTTGCAGTGCATCTTGTAGATGGTACACACTGCAGCCACGGTACGCTGGTGGTGGAGGGAGTGAATGTTTAAGGTGGTGGATGGGGTGCCAATCAAGCTGCCTGCTTTGTCCTGGATGGTGTCGAGCTGCTTGAGTGTTGTTGAAGTTGCGCTCATCCAGGCAAGTGGAGAGTATTCCATCACACTCCTGACTTGTGCCCTGGGGAGTCAGGAGGTGAGACACTCGCCGCAGAATACCTAGCCTCTGATCTCCTCTTGTAGCCACAGTATTTATGTGGCTGGTCCAGTTAAGTTTCTGGTCAATAGTGACCCCCAGGATGTTGATGGTGGGGGATTCGGCAATGGTAATGCCGTTGAATGTCAAGGGGCGGTGGTTAGACTCTCGCTTGTTGGAGATAGTCATTGCCTGGCACTTGTGTGGCGCGAATGTTAACTGCCACTTATCAGCCCAAGCCTGAATGTCATCCAGGTCTTGTTGCATGCGGGCATGGACTGCTTCATTATCTGAGGAGTTGCGAATGGAACTGAACACTGTGCAGTCATCAGCAAACATCCCCACTTCTGACCTTATGTTGGAGGGAATATCATTGATGAAGCAGCTGAAGATGGTTGGGCCTTGGACACTGCCCTGAGGAACTCCTGCAGCGATGTCCTGGGGCTGTGATGACTGACCTCCAACAACTACAACCATCTTCCTTTGTGCCAGGTATGACTCCAGCCAGTGAAGAGTCTCCCCCACCCCCCCACCACCGATTCCCATTGACTTCAATTTTATTAGGGCTCCTTGATGCCACACTCGGTCAATCATGGGATCTCCCATTCGTCACGGACAGTAACACACTTACTTTTATCTGTGCAGTATTTGCACACACATTCTCTCCCTCTTTTTCACCAAAGCCACCTTTCTGCTGCAACGGAGCTCCTCGCAGTGACTAGCCTAGTACCAACTCTCTGACCGAGCTCTGCACTTAGTCCCGTTCCCTGCTCTTTCCCAACGCCCTTCTAAAGTTTTCTTTTTCAAGTATTTATCTGCTTCCCTTTTAAAAGCTATTATGAGGAGATAAACACCATTATCTTTGGTCCCCATCACAAACTGTGCTCCCTTGCCACTGATTCCATCTCATCCATTGCCACTCCTTCAGGCTATAACAGACCATCCCATAAACTTGGTGCCCTGTTGTACCCTACATTCTGTCTATGACCTCTGGAACAATGTCTGCCTCCACTCCTAATGTCAATCCTACCCCTCCACCTCCAGGGTCAATACTCCAATGCTCTCCATGCTAGCCTCACCAACTCCATCTTCTATAAACCCCAACTTGTCCAAAATTCTGCTGTACATATCCTGTCTTGGAGTAAATCCCGCTTGTCCATCAGCCCCATCCTCACTGGCTCCTGATTGCATCAGGAGTAAAATTCTTGTCTTTGTCTATAAATCCTCCCTCCCCTAGCTCAACAATCTCCTCAAGCCATAGAACCCCTCCCCACTGCTTTGTTTCTCTGACATGAGGCACCCTCTCTTCCTTTGCCCCACCATTCAGCCACCTCACTCCTACCTTTTGTTTCTCCCTACCTAAACCTCTCTGCCTCTCCACTTGAAGTACCTCAAGACCAAACTCTTTGACCAAGCTCTTGGCCACCACTCCCGACCTCTCCAGTCCGAGTTCAGCGTCTGTTTTTCCCTACCCCTGTTTGTGAAGTGCTGGGGAATGCTCCTTACTTTAAAGGTGCTATATTAATAACAGTGATCAAATGTTACATCAACTCCTCTATAAGCTTAGCTACTTAGTGAACCTGCGATGCAGTGATACATTATCACTAAGCCCACCACAGGTCGGACACTGCGACCACTTTCAGGTTCAGTGCATCCGTGGTCCATCTGGCTACACATCCAACATCCTGCACTCCGTCCGTCAATCTTTCACTGAATGAGTGTGGTATCAATGGACATTGTTGATGTTATCAACAGGAGAAATTTCGATCCCAAATATTAAAGCACTGAAGTTTCTTAACAGCTGGATAACATAGGGCAGATCAGATCAAAGCTCTGCAGTCCTGCCACATCCAGTTGTGAATGGTGGTGGACGATTAAACAACTAACGGGAGGAGGAGGCTCCATGAATATCCCCATCCTCAATGATGGTGGAGCCCAGCACGAGTCCAAAAGACAAGGCTGAAACGTTTGCAACCATCTTCAGCCAGAAGTGCCGAGTGGATGATCCGTATCGGCCTACTCCCGAGGTCCCCACCATCACAGAAGCCAGTCTTCAGCCAATTCGATTCACTCCACGTGATATCAAGAAACGGCTGAGCACACTGGATGCAGCAAAAGCTATGGGCCCCGACAACATCCCGGCTATCTTGCTGAAGACCTGTGCTCCAGAACTAGCCGCACCTCTCGCCAAGCTGTTCTAGTACAGCTACAACACTGGCATCTACCCGTCAATGTGGAAAAGCCACGAGCCATGAGCAAATTGGCATAGGGTCAATAAGATCAGAGAGTTGAATGCCTGGCTCAAAGAATGGTGTGGAAAAATGGGTTTCGATTCATGGGCCACTGGCACCAGTACTGGGGAAAGAGGGAGCGGCTCTGTTGGGACGGCCTTCACTTGAACCATGCTGGGACCAGTATCCTGGCGAATCGAATAATTAGGGCTGTAGATAGGGCTTTAAACTAAATAGTGGTGGGGGGGGGGGGGGGGGGAGGGTTCAAGCGAGGGGAATTTTAGAAAGTTAAAGAGAAAGGACTGGGCAATAGTGCAGGGTAGCGATATGGGCAATGAAAACCAGAGTGTGACAGGAAGGGACAGAGCGTACAAACATGAGTGCACCAGCAAATAAGGTCAGAGTAGGGAAAAATGATAAAAAGACAAAATTAAAGGTTCTTTATCTGAATGCACGCAGCATTTGTAACAAGATAGATGAATTGACGGCACAAATAGAAATAAATGGGTATGATCTAATAGCCATCACAGAGACGTGGTTGCAATGTGACCAAGGCTGGAAACTGAATATTCAGGGGTATTTGACATTTCAGAAGGATAGACAGAAAGGAAAAGGAGGTGGGGTAGCTCTGTTAATAAAGGATGAGATCAGTACAATAGTGAAAAATTATCTTGGCTCGGAAGTTCCAGGTGTAGAATCAATTTGGGTGGAGGTAAGAAATAGTAAGGGAAAGAAGGCACTGGTGGGAATAGTCTATAGGCCCCCTAACGGTAGCTACACTATAGGACAGAGTATAAATCAAGAACTAATGGGGGCTTGTAAGAAAGGTACTGCAATAATCGTGGGAACTGACCAGGGAACAGGCTATTTTAGATCTGGTAATGTGTAATGAAACAGGATTAATTAATGATCTCATAGTAAAGGATCCTCGAGGGAAGAGTGATCATAACATGATAGAATTTCACATTCAGTTTGAAGGAGAGAAACTTGGGTCTGAAATTAGAGTATTAAACTTAAATAAAGGCAATTACAAAGGTATGAGGAAAGAGTTGGCTAAAGTGGACTGGGAAAATAGATTAAAAGGTAAGACGGTAGAAAAGCAGTGGCAGACATTTAAAGAGATATTTCATGACTCTCAACAAAGATATATTTCAGTGAGAAAGAAAGACTCTATGAGAAGGATGAACCAACCATGGCTAACCAAGGAAGCTAAGGATGGTATCAAATTGAAAGAAAAGGCATACCATGTTGCAAAGATTAGTGGTAGGCCAGAAGATTGGGAAAATTTTAGAAACCAGCAAAGGATGACTAAAAAAATAAGAGAGAGAAAATAGCTTATGAGAGTAAACTAGCAAGAAATATAAAAACAGACAGTAAGAGCTTCTACAAGTAAATAAAAAGGAAGAGAGTAGCTAAAATAAACGTTGGTTCCTTAGAGGACGAGACTGGGGAAATAATAATGCGAAACAGGAAATGGCAGAGGCATTGAATAAATATTTTGTATCTGCCTTCACAGTAGAGGACACTAAAACATCCCAGTAATAGTAGAAAATCAAGGGGCAAAAGGGAGGGAGGAACTTAAAACAATCACTATCACTAGAGAAAAAGTGCCAGGCAAACTAATGGGACTAAAGGCTGACAAGTCCCCTGGACCTGATGGCCTGCATCCTAGGGTCTTAAAAGAAGTGGCTACAGAGATAGTGGATGCATTGGCTGTAATCTTCCAAAATTCCCTTGACTCTGGAAAAGTCCCTGCGGATTGGAAAACCGCAATTGTAACGCCCCTATTCAAGAAAGGAGGGAGGCAAAAAGCAGGAAACTATAGGCCAGTTAGCCTAACATCTGTCATAGGGAAAATGCTGGAATCCATTATTAAGGAAGTAATAGCAGGACATTTAGAAAATCATAATACAATCAAGCAGAGTCAACATGGTTTTATGAAAGGGAAATGGTGTTTGACAAATTTACTAGAGTTCTTTGAGGGTGTAACGAGCAGGGTGGATAAAGGGGAACTAGTAGATGTAGTGTATTTGGATTTCCAGAAGGCATTCGATAAGGTGCCACATAAAAGGTTACTGCACAAGATAAGAGCTCACAGGGTTGGGGGTAATATATTAGCATGGATAGAGGATTGGCTAACTAACAGAAAACAAAGAGTTGGGATAAATAGGTCATTTTCCGGTTGGCAAACTGTAACTAGTGGGGTGCCACAGGGATCAGTGCTGGGGCCTCAACTATTTACAATCTATATTAATGACTTGGATGAAGAGACCGTGTGTACTGTAGCCAAATTTGCTGATGATACAAAGATAGGTGGGAAAGCAAGTTGTGAGGAAGACACAAAGAGTCTGCAAAGGGATATAGATAGGTTAAGTGAGTGGGCAAAAATTTGGCAGATGGAGTATAATGTGGGAGAATGTGAGGTTATCCACATTGGAAGGAAAAATAAAAAAGCAAATTATTATTTAAATGGAGACTACATAATGCTGCGGAACAGAGGGATTTGGGGGTCCTCGTACATGAAACACAAAAAGTTAGCATGCAGGTACAGCAAGTAATCAAAAAGGCAAATGGAATGTTGGCCTTTATTGCAAGGGGGATGGAGTATAAAAGTAGGGAAGTCTTGCTACAACTGTATAGGACGCTGGTGAGACCACACCTAGAGTACTGCGTACAGTTTTGGTCCCCTTATTTAAGGAGGGATATACTTGCATTGGAGGCAGTTCAGAGAAGGTTCACTAGGTTGATTCCTGGGATGGAAGGGTAGTCTTATGAGGAAAGGTTGAGCCTATACTCATTGGAGTTTAGAAGAATGAGGTGATCTTATTGAAACATATAAGATTCTGAGGGGGTTGGACAGGGTAGATGCTGAGAGGATGTTTCCCCTCGTCAGGGAATCTAGAACGAGGGGTCATAGTCTCAGAATAAGGGGTCGCCCATTTAAGACGGAGATGAGGAGAAATTTATTTTCTCAGAGGGTCGTGAATCTTTGGAATTCTTTACCCTAGAGTGCTATGGAAGCTGAGCCATTGAATATATTCAAGGCTGAGATAGACCGATTTCTGAGCAACAGGGGAGTCAAGGGTTCTGGGGAGCGGGTAGGAAAGTGGAGTTGAGGCCAAAATCGGATCAGCCATGATCTCATTAAATGGCGGAGCAGGCTCGAGGGGCCGAATGGCCTGCTCCTGCTCCTATTTGTTATGTGAAACTACCCAGGTCTGTCCTGTCCACAAAAAGCAGGACAAATCCAAATCCGGCCAAATACCGCCTCATCAGTCTACTCTCAATCATCAGCAAAGTGATGGAATGTGTCATCAACAGTGCTATCAAGCGGCACTTACTCACCAATAACCTGCTCACTGATGACCAGTTTGGGTTTCGCCAAGACTACTCGGCTCCCAACCTCATTACAGCCTTGGTCCAAACATGGACAAAGGAGCTGAATTCCAGAGGTGAGGTGAGGTGAGAGTGACTACCCTTGACATCAAGGCAGCATTTGACCAAGTGTGGCATGAAGGAGCCCTAATAAAACTGAAGTCAATGGGAATCGGGGGGGAGAAAACGCTCCACTGGCTGGAGTCATACCTAGCACAGAGGAAGATGGTTGTGGTGGCTGAAGGTCAATCATCACAGCCCCAGGATATCGCTGCAGTAGTTCCTCAGGGCAGTGTCCTAGGCCCAAACATCTTCAGCTGCTTCATCAATGACCTTCCCTCCAACATAAGGTCAGAAATGGGGATGTTCACTGATGACTGCACAGTGTTCAGCGCCATTCACAACGCCTCAGATAATGAAGCAGTCCATGCCCGCATGCAACAAGACCTGGACGACGTTCAGGCTTGGGCTGATAAGTGGCAGGTAACATTCGCGCCACAGAAGTGCCAGGCAATGACTATCTCCAACAAGTGAGAGTCTAACCACCGCCGCTTGACATTCAACGGCATTACCATCGCCGAATCCCCCACCATCAACATCCTGGGGGTCACCATTGACCAGAAACTTCACTGGACCAGCCACATAAATACTGTGGCAACAAGAGCAGGTCAGAGGCTGGGTATTCTGCAGCGAGTGTCTCCCTCCTGACTCCCCAAAGCCTTTTCACCATCTACAAGGTACAAGTAACGAGTGTGATGGAATACTCTCCACTTGCCTGGATGAGTGCAGCTCCAACAACACTCAAGAAGCTCGACACCATCCAGGACACAAAGCAGCCCACTTGATTGGCACCCCACCCACCACCTTAAACATTCACTCGCTCCACCACTGGTGTACTGTGGCTGCAGTGTGTACCATCTACAAGATGCACTGCAGCAACTCGCCAAGGCTTCTTCGGCAGCACCTCCCAAACCCGCGGCCTCTTCCACCTAGAAGGACAACTGCAGCAGGCGCATGGGAATACCACCACCTCCAAGTTCCCCTCCAAGTCACCCACCGTCCTGACTTGGAAGTATATCGCCGATCCTTCATCGTCGCTGGTTCAAAATCCTGGAACTCCCTTCCTAACAGCACTGTGGGAGTACCTTCACCATACGGACTGCAGCGGTTCAAGGCGGCGGCTCACCACCACCTTCTCAAGGGCAATTAGGGATGGGCAATAAATGCTGGCTTTGCCAGCGACGCCCACATCCCACAAACGAATAAAAACATAAGTTATCCAGATTTTTTTAAAAATTTTTTATAACAGTTGTATGGTGACATGGCATCTGAATAACAATACCATCCGGATAGTGCAGCCCCCTCTGATTAGCACAACATCTGGAGAGTCCCACACCATAAAGGCACAGGCTGTTGCCCAAGTGAATGTTGGATAATTAACATAGTAGAATGGGCCTATACTCTCTGGAGTTTCGAAGAATGAGAGGTGATCTCGTCGAAACATAAGATTCTGAGGGGGATTGACAGGGTAGATGCTGAGAGGTTGTTTCCCTTGGCTGGAGAGTCTAAAACTAGGGGGCATAGTCTCAGGATAAGGGGTCGGCCATTTAAGAATGAGATGAGGAGGAATTTCTTCAATCAGAGGGTTGTGAATCTTTGGAATTCTCTGCCCCAAAGGGCTGTGGATGCTAAATCGTTGAGTATATTCAAGGCTGAGGTCGATAGTTTTTTGGACTCGAGGGGAATCGAGGGATATGGGGATCGGGTGAGAAAGTTGAGGTGAGCTCGAAGATCAGCCATGATCTTATTGAATGGCGGAGTAGGCTCGAGGGGCCGAATGGCCGACTCCTGCTCCTAATTCTTAGGTTCTTAACATCTCTCTAACTCGGTCACTTTAGTTTGTTTTCTTCAAGGATCCACCTCAATGGGCCAAACACACAGGTATTGGGGAGAGCTCATCAGTTAAAACCATCTTCAGATCCACATCCCGTGTCCTTGAAGCAACAACAGATCGCCACAGAGCTCACAGACTACATGGAGCCACCATTTCATACCTTTACTCCGTTGCGTCTTTGTTTTCAACTGGATAAAGTATCAAAAACCGTCTTCCTATGAATTTCTCCACGGCAACTTTCCCAACATCACAAGATCTCTAAAGGGAACATGCTGTACCTGAAGCAACAACAGCAGCAAGACGGGGAATGGGACATTGGCAATTGTCTCCATTGGTTTCCAACTCAAGGTGCTGATGATGTCTGATCATCATCCCTATTTCCTGAATCTGTGACAAAAAACTCCGGAATCACCGTCCAGACCACATTCTTCCTTCATAACTGCTGAAAGTTTTAAAGGAAGCACCGATCAACTGCACTGAGAAGCCCCAGCTGGTCATTTGATGCATTCATTTGAGGGGTTTGCGAGGAGTCAGCGTGCTCGGCCAGGGGACCCGGCGCTGCTGGGACCAGGGACTCTTTAACCTGCGAACCACAAACCCCCGCCTCACATTTGATGGCCCAAATCAGATCAGGTTTTACGACAGCACAAAATCTGCCCCCTCCTCAATAATTCGGGCAGGCCAAACCCTCCCTCACTCCTCCTCCCCAACCCCCCAGCAAAAGCAGCCAATTCAGCAAAAATGGCGGCAGGCAGTGGAATCGCCTCTCCTCCCCCTTAGCATCGAAGACTCCGATCTGCTCGCCACACAAGCTCGATTTACACGGAACCTTTGAAATAAACTACAAGCATTGAGCAAACAAATCACATGTCTGCCTCCATCCCTCATCATCCCCAATGCAGATCCATTGCTGTACCGGAGTTGCAGGAAGATCCAGGTTAACACGGCACCATATTGCTGGAGTTCCATCACAATCCCAAGCTGCCGTTTCTGGATTTGAAGGGCGTGTAAACCATTCAGTCCCAGAGTTCAGTGCAAAGGGATTCTGGGACCTTCCGTTAAGGAAGGACCACGATTTTTTTCTGCAGTTTTTCCTCTGGGAACAGAAACCTCCTGACAACATGGTCCAGTTCCTCCAGCGTGAGCTGTGCATGTAACACCACCACCTCGTCCTCATCGGTCTGAACCACGTACTTCAGCAATCGATAGAGGTCTCGCAGAACATCACCCAGAACCTGCAGAAGAGAGCGAGAGGATCAACTCCATAATAAAACACCGAGCGCGCGAGGGGATCAACTCCCACGCCCCGGGGACAGACTCTGATCCCCCTCCCCCGAGGGCAGAATTCCCTCCCCCTCCGAAGGCACACTCGCCCCCCCGAGGGCAGACTGATCCCCCTCCCTCGAGGGCAGGACCACCCCCCCTCCCCCAAGGACACATTCTCCTCCTCCCCCCCCGAGGACACATTCCCCTCCTTCCCTCCCCCCCCCGCGGACACATTCCCCTCCATCCTCCCGAGGACACATTCCACCCCCCCCACCACCGAGGACACATTCCCCTCCTTCCCCCCCACCCCCCCCAAAGGACACTCTCTTCACACTTTCTTCTCCTCCTCCCCCCCCCCCATGACACTCTCTTCTCCTCCTCTCCGCCTCCCCCAACGACACTCTCTTCTCCTCCTCTCCCCCCCCCTCCCCCAACGACACTCTCTCCCTCTCCCCCCCCTCCCCCAACGACACTCTCTCTTCCCCCCCTCCCCCAACGACACTCTCTCTTCCCCCCCTCCCCCAACGACACTCTCTCTTCCCCCCCCTCCCCCAACGACACTCTCTCTTCCCCCCCCCCTCCCCCAACGACACTCTCTCTTCCCCCCCCCTCCCCCAACGACACTCTCTCTTCCCCCCCCTCCCCCAACGACACTCTCTCTTCCCCCCCCTCCCCCAACGACACTCTCTCTTCCCACCCCTCCCCCAACGACACTCTCTCTTCCCCCCCTCCCCCAACGACACTCTCTCTTCCCCCCCCCTCCCCCAACGACACTCTCTCTTCCCCCCCCTCCCCCAACGACACTCTCTCTTCCCCCCCTCCCCCAACGACACTCTCTCTTCCCCCCCCTCCCTCAACGACACTCTCTCTCCCCCCCTCCCCCAACGACACTCTCTCTTCCCCCCCTCCCCCAACGACACTCTCTCTTCCCCCCCTCCCCCAACGACACTCTCTCTTCCCCCCCCCTCCCCCAACGACACTCTCTCTTCCCCCCCCCTCCCCCAACGACACTCTCTCTCTCTCCCCCCCCCCCACCCCTGGACTCTCTCTCCCCCCCACCCCCCAGGACACACTCTCCCCCCCACCCCCCAGGACACACTCTCTCCCCCCCCGCCTCCCCCCCTCACGACACTTTCTTCTCCTCCTCTCCCCCTCCCCCCCCCAACGACACTCTCTTCTCCTCCTCTCCCCCCCCCGCCCAACGACACTGTTTCCTACTCCTCTCTCCCCCCCCCCCCACCACCCACGACACTCTCTTCTCCTCCTCTCCATCCCACCCCTCCCCCAAGGACACTCTCTCCCCTCTCCCCCCCCCCCCCCCCCCCCGAGGACACACTCCTCCTCCTCCCCGAGGACACACTGCGCTCCCCTGCCCCATCTCTCCCCACCATGCTGAGGTACCCTCCACTCTTGCCCCCCAATGAGGTGAAGAGCTGCTCCCCCGGTTCGGCAAGGGTTCATACGGTTGCTGAGATCTGAACCGGGTTATATTTTTGGTCGCTGTGTTGGGGCTGTAAACAGCCGAGAATCACAGCTGAACAAAGGCTTTGTGTAGGCAGTGCGCAGCCAGAGTGTCAGACCTGTCATTATATGTTTTAATAAAACAACAGACACACACCCATTATTAACAGACATAAACCAGCCGGCAACTCTGAAGTTTCACCTGGGCTAGTTTGAGAGAGATGGGGGAGGGCGTGGGGGAGTGGGAGGGCAGGGAGGGGGTGGGGGAGGATTCCAAACTCCTGTGAAGGGGAGTGTGAGGGAGACTGTGCAGCTATCCAGGTCGAGCTCGAGCTCTCACTTCGACACTAAAAGCAGGAGCCGGAGACAATTTCTGTTTAACGGAAATCACAGCGTCATTAATTAAGAGGATTGCTTTGTTATTTAATGTATTTAAAGTGATTTGCGATAATACATCCATAACACACCTCTTCAGGACCTGTAACCTGTGCACCCTGCGTCTCCCCTCACTTCCAGTAGCCTCGCTCCACCAGCCCTGCATTAGTAACGCCCCCCCGCATGTCACCTGACCCCCCCGCCTGTCACCTGACCCCCGTACTTCCAAAAGGTGTTTCATAAGGTGCCACATAATAGGCTTGCCAGCAAAGTTGAAGCCAATGGAATAAAAGGGACAGTGACAGCAGGGATATGAAATTGGCTAAGTGTCAGGAAACAGAGAGTAGTGGTGAATGGTTGTTTATCGGACTGGAGGAAGGTACACAGTGGTGTTCCCTAGGGGTCGGTACTCTTTTCTTAATGTATATTAATGACTTAGACGTGGGTGTACAGGGCACAATTTCAAAATTTGCAGATGACACAAAACTTGGAAGTATAGTGAACAGTGAGGAGGGTAGTGATGGACTTCAAGAGGACATAAACAGGCTGGTGGAATGGGCGGACACGTGGCAGATGAAATTTTATGTAGAAAAGTGCGAAGTGATACCTTTTGGTAGGAAGAATGAGGAGAGGCAATATAAACTAAAGGGTACAATTCTAAAGGGGGTGCATGAACAGAGAGATCTGGGGGTATATGTGCACAAGTCGTTGAAGGTGGTAGGGAGGTTGAGAAAGTGGTTAAAAAAGCATACGGGATACTGGGCTTCATAAATAGAGGCATAAAGTACAAAAGCAAGGAAATTATGATGAACCTTTATAAAACACTGGTTCGGCCTTAACTGGAGAATTGTATTCTATTCTGGGCACCGCACTTTAGGAAGGATGTGAAGGCCTTAGAGAGGATGCAGAAAGATTTACAAGAATTGTTCCAGGGGCGAGGGATTTCAGTTATGTGGATAGACTGGAGAAGCTGGGGTTGTTCACCTTGGACCAGAGAGGAGATTTGATTGAGGTGTTCAAAATCATGAGGGGTCTAGACAGAGTAGATAGAGAGAAACTGTTCCCATTGGCTGAAGGATCGAGAACCAGAGGACACAGATTTAAGGTGATTGGCAGAAGAACCAAAGGCGACATGAGGAAAAATCTTTTTACTTAGCGAGTGGTTAGGATCTGGAATGCACTGCCTGAGAGGGTGGTGGAGGCAGATTCAATTGTGGCTTTCAAAAGGGAATTGGATAAGCACCTGAGTGAAAATAATTTGTAGGGCTAAGGAGAAAAGGCGGGGGAGTGGGACTAGTTGAAGTGCTCTTGCAGAAAGCTGGCACAGGCTCGACGGGCCAAATGGCCTCCTTCTGTACGGTAACCATTCTCGGATTTTATTCTATACCAATGCCACGGTGGCCTCAGGTTGGCTCAGGGCTGCTGCAGGTTTTACCAAAAGGCTCATGGTTCAACTCTCTGGGTGCCGGGTTCAGTGTGTGTGGGGAACTTTCCTCATACCCCAGGATAATGTCGGAATGGAACTATATTTACAGACTATCCTCAGTCACAGGTTCAACCAAACACTGGGAACACTTCCAACATGTACAGTCATATAACCAGCGTCACCTGTGCATTTAAAATAAAAAAAGGGGATATATTAAATAAACTAATCAAACTCAAAGAGGATAAAACCCCTGGTCCGGATGGATTGCATCCACGCATTTTAAAAGAATCTAGGGAAGAGATAGCAGAGGCTTTACTGTGCATATTTAATAATTCATTAGAAAAAGGTGTAGTGCCAGAGGACTGGCAGATAGCTAACGTAATACCGATATTTAAGGGAGATAGAACATGTCCAGGGAATTATAGACCAGTCAGCTTAACATCGGTGGTCGGAAAAATAATGCAATCCCTACTAAAGGAGAAAATAGAACATCTAGAAACCAAAAATATAATAATGAATAGTTAACATGGATTTCAAAAGGGAAAGTCTTGCTTGACCAACCTTATTGAATATTTTGAAGAAGTAACAGAGAGAGTAGACAATGGTAATGCAGTGATAAAGAAAGACTTGCATTTATATAGCGCCTTTCACGATCACCAGACGTCTCAAAGCACTTTACAGACAATGAAGTACTTTTGAAGTGGAGTCACTGTTGTAGTAACTTATCTGGATTTTCAAACGGCTTTCGATAAGGTACCCCATAATAGACTGATGAACAAGGTCAGAGAATGCGGAGTCAGGGGACAAGTAGCAGAATGGATTGCTGGCTGGCTTCAAGACAGAAAGCAGAGAGTAGGAGTAAAGGGTAGCTATTCACAGTGGCAGAAGGTGGGTAGTGGTGTTCCACAAGGATCAGTGCTGGGACCACTGCTGTTCACAATTTATATTAACGATTTAGACTTTGGAATCAAAAACACAATTTCTAAATTTGCGGATGACACCAAATTAGGGGGGGGGATAGTCAATACTGAGGAGGACTGCAACAAGTTACAGGAGAACATTAATAAACTTGCAGAATGGGCAAATAATAAGCAAATGAAGTTCAATACTGATAAATGTGAGGTACTACATTTTGGTACGAATAGGGAGGCCACTTATTACTTGGAGGGTGCAAGTCTAGATGGGGTAGAGGAACAAAGGGATCTCGGAGTACAAATACTCAAATCACTAAAAGTTGCGACACAGGTTAGCAAGGCCATAAAAAAAGCAAACCAAGCACTAGGGTTTATTTCTAGAGGTATAGAATTGAAAAGTAGGGAAGTTATGCTTAACCTGTATCGAACCTTGGTTAGACCACACTTAGAGTACTGCGTACAGCTCTGGTCGCCATATTATAAAAAGGATATCTCCCTTCTTAGGCAGTCCCTCGGAACCGAGGATGACTTGCTTCCACATTAAAAATGAGTTCGCAGGTGACTGATGAGTCCAATGTGGGACCTACAGTCTCTGTCACAGGTGGAGCAGACGGTGGTTGAAGGGGCAGGTGGGTGGGGTGATTGGGTTGACGTGCGCTCCTTGCGCTTGGCTTCCGCTTGCTCCCGGCGAAGAGACTCGAGGTGTTCGGCGCCTTCCCGGATGCTTCTCCTCCACTTTGTGCGGTCTTGGACCAGGGATTCCCAGGTGTCGGTGGGGATGTTACACTTTTTCAAAGAGGCTTTGAGGGTGTCCTTGAAGCGTTTCCTGTGCCCACCTGGGGCTCTCTTGCCGTGCCGGAGCTCCGAGTAGAGCACTTGTTTTGGGAGTCTCGTATCGGGCATGCGGACAATGTGACCCGTCCATCGGAGCTGATCGAGCGTGGTCAAAGCTTCGATGCTGGGGATGTTGGCCTGAGCAACAACACTGACGTTGGTGCGCCTATCCTGCCAATGGATTTGCAGGATCTTGCGGAGGCAGCGTTGGTGGTACCTCTCCAGTGCTTTGAGGTGCCTGCTGTACATGGCCCATGTCTCTGAGGCATACAGCAGGGCGGGTATCACTGCTGCTCTGTAGACCATGAGCTTAGTGCCGGGTTTGAGGTCCTGGTCTTCAAACACTCTCTTCCTCAGGCGACTGAAGGCTGCACTGGCACACTGAAGGCGGTGTTGGACTTCGTCGTCTGCCCTTGTTGACAGTAGGCTCCCGAGGTATGGAAAGTGGTCCATGTTATCCAAGGCCTTGTCGTGGATTTTGATAATCGGGGGGCAGTACTGTGTGGCGGGGGCAGGTTGGTAGAGGACCTTTGACTTACGGATGTTTAATGTAAGGCTTATGCTCTCGTACGCTTCGGTGAAGGTGTTGACGATGGTTTGGAGTTCGACCTCCGAGTGAGCGCAGACGCAAGCGTCGTCTGCATACTGTAATTCGACGACAGAGGATGGGACGACCTTGGATCTGGACTGGAGGCAACGGAGGTTGAACAGTTTCCCGTTTGTTCTGTAAATTAGCTCCACTCCAGCGGGGAGCTTACTGAGGGTGAGATGGAGCATTGCAGCAAGGAAGATCGAGAAGAGCATTGGTGCGATGACACAGCCTTGCTTGACCCCGGTTCGTACGTGAATTGGGTCTGTTGTGGAACCGTTGGTCAGGATCACGGCTTGCATGTCGTCGTGAAGCTGGCGGAGGATGGTGACAAACTTTTGAGGGCAGCCGAATTTGCGGAGGACACTCCATAATCCCTCACGGTTGACAGTGTTGAAGGCCTTTGTGAGATCAAAGGCGGCCATGTACAGCAGTCGGTGCTGTTCCCTGCATTTCTCTTGTAATTAACGTGCGGTGAAGATCATGTCCATTGTGCCTCTTAGTGGGCGGAATCCGCATTGTGACTCTGGGAGGAGCTCTTCGGCCACTGGGAGAAGGCGATTGAGGAGGATTCTTGCGATGACTTTCCCTGTGGCAGACAGCAGGGAAACTCCTCTGTAATTATCGCAATCGGACTTGTCACCTTTCTTGAAGATGGCCACAATTACGGCGTCTCTGAGATCCCCTGGCATGCTCTCCTCCTTCCATATAAGAGAAATGAGTTCATGAATTCGCGCCAGTGGTGCTTCTCCGCCATGCTTTAGTGCCTCGGTGGGGATTCCATCTGCTCCTGAGGCCTTGTTGTTCTTCAGTTGTCGGATGGCCTTTTCAACCTCATGCCGGGCTGGGGTTGTGCTGAGATGGTGGCGGGTAGCATGCTGCGGGATGGAGTTGAGGACACTCGCGTCGAAGACAGAGTCGCGGTTAAGGAGGCACTGGAGAGGGTGCAGAGAAGATTTACAAGGATGATACCAGATATGCGAGGGTATACATATCAGGAAAGGATGAACAGGCTGGGTCCCTTTTCTCTTGAAAAAAGGCTGAGGGGTGAACTAATAGAGGTCTTAAAAATCATGAAAAATTTTGATAGAGTGGATACAGAGTGTTTCCACTTGTGGGGAAAAGCATAACTAGAGGCCATCAATATAAGATAGTCACCAAGAAATCCAATAGGGAATTCAGAAGAAACTTCTTTACCCAAAGAGTGGTGAGAATGTGGAACTCGCTACCACAGGGAGTGGTTGAAGCGAATAGTATAGATGCATTTAAGGGGAGGCTAGACAAACATATGAGGGAGAAAGGTATAGAGGGTTATGGTGATAGATTTAGATGAGGAAAGACGGGAGGAGGCTCATGTGGAGCATAAACGGCGGCATGGACTGTTAGGGGCCGAATGGCCTGTTTCTGTGCCATATATCCTTGTAATCGCGCCCTCCCAGGCCACACTCAGTTGTGCAGTCACCCTCCAGCTGATCCTGTTCTGTCTTACCCATTTCTCTGTGGCAGGCAAACCATGCCGAATGGCCACTGGTTCACATCTGCTCCTTTGATGAGTTGAGAGTTCCCTGTTCCCCCACACAACCTATTATTAACTCCCTGCTGCTGCAGCCACTGATTAGGGACCAGTGCCACAGTAAGTGCTGCAAGAGGCTGCCTTTCCTGTGGGACAAGCACCGTATTTAGGCCGATCCCAGGAGTCTGGTCCGGCCTCAGGATTGAGCCTGCGGAGCGCTGGAACTGGATTTCTCTGCTGTTTAATGGAGACAATCCAGACCAACCTGGCAAACGAGGCTAATTGGTGCCAGAAGCAGGTTACCATAGGTAGTCAGGACCACTTAGAAACAACAAAGTGAGAAACATCAACTCAGTTAATGGATTTATACAGTTAATGGCTGCAGACCGACTCGGTGAACCTGCAACATGGCTTGGAGTTCGAGCCAAGTATCGTAGGAGCCAAAACCCGTGTACAGCCTCAGTCCAGAGATCCTCAACTTTAACTCCACGCGATGCAGCAGGTTTCTCGTCTCTGAGATACATCAGACTTTCCCTGCTCTCAGTGTATGACCCCCATTCTGAGGGACATCAGACTGTCCCTGCTCTCTATGGGTGACCCGGTCTCTGAGGGACATCAGACTGTCTCTGCTCTCTGTGGGTGACCCTGGTCTCTGAGTGGTGAATTTGATACAGTCCTTGTTGTTCACCACTGGCTCATCTAACCCACCCTTGCAAACCACCCATTAGTTTCCTTACTGTGATTCTGGTACTAACAGCCTTGTATTCCATTCGTCATAGGAACTAATCCAGTGCTCCTTATACCCTGCCAGGGATTTCTGATTCCCCAGTGGCCATCTGATCCACAGTCCTAACACCATCTTACGAAAATCAATTGCCTAATTATTCTATTTTCTTTTGACATCCTTAACTTTAACGGTGTCCTCAGTCCTCCATTCCTGTGCCCACAGAACGTTCCTGGATCCAAATCCTCCATACCCGTGAGAATCGTTAAAAGAGCTTGATCAAGGCCCCTCACACAGGGTAAAGTGGCAGGTGGAAAATCTTATCCCATAACTCAATCCTCTTAAGTTCAGGAATCAGCCTCGTCGCTTCCTCCCCAGGACTCCCTCCAATAATTCTAGAGCTTTCCTATAATAAAATGTAGACGGTATGAAGACGCAGTCTCACCAAGACCTGATACAACTCAACATTGCCTCCTTAGATAATGTCACACCCCCAGCTACACATCCTGGCACTCCATGGGCTTTCATCATCCTCTCACTGAACCCACCATTTTAATCACCAACCCACCAAATCCCCAGATCCCTTTCCTGCTCTGTGACCTCAAATATGTTGTCATTTAATATGTTGCTCTACCGTCTCACGATTTTACAGTAATCAGTGCCGGACTTCACCTGCCACCTTCCTGCCCATCGACCTCCCCTGTCCAGCTCCCTCTCAGTTATCGCAAATTGGCTATCAATGAGAGTTGTCCAGGTATTATTCTATCATTGGCTCTCCTCCCTCACCTCCACCACTTAGAATCACAGTCTGCACAGAGCGGGATTAAACAGAGTGGACTTGAACAGAGTGTTTTATTTGGGAATTTGTAAAGAGTGGGAATTCGGAGAAGAGGGGGAAGGAGTTGCTGCTTTTTGCCTACATTACTTGTAGTATTTTGTGTTACAGGTAGATATTTAATTTCAGTACCCTTAACTTAATCTAGATCAAGTAAGTAGTCAAGAAACTACACTGTAAACTAAGTTACCTAATTACAAATTTAATTAAATAAAACAAGGTCATATAGGGATGGGAGTGCAGGTGGTGTGCCGCAACACGAGAGGTGATCTTATTGAAACATAAGATACTGAGGGGGCTCGACAAAGTAGATGCAGAGAAGATGTTTCCCCTCATGGGGGAATCTAGAACTAGGGGGCATAGTTTCAGAATAAGGGGTCGCCCATTTAAAACTGAGATGAGGAGGAATTTCTTCTCTCAGAGGGTCGTAAATCCGTGGAATTCTCTGCCCCAGAGAGCTGTGGAGGCTGGGTCATTGAATATATTTAAGGTGGAGATAGATTTTTGAACAATAAGGGAGTGAAGGGTTATGGGTTAATCAGATTAGTCATGATCTCATTAAATAGCGGAGCAGGCTCGAGGGGCCAAATGGCCTACTCCTGCTCCTATTTCCTATGTTCTTACGGCACCATGGTACAGGAGGCCATTCAAGTGGGGGGAGTGAAAGGGAAAGTAGTTGTGGTAGGGGACAGTATAGTCAGGGAGATAGATACTATCTGCAGCCGCGACCGAGAGTTCCGAAGGTTGTGTTGCCAGGGTTAAAGACATCTCCTCGCGGCTGGAGAAGAATTTGAAGTGGGAGGGGGAAGATCCAGCTGTCGTGGTCCACATAGGAACCATCGACATAGGAAGAACTAGGAATGAGGTTCTGCTGAGGGAGGTTGAGGAGCTAGGATCCAAATTAAAAAGCAGAACCTCAAAGGTAATAATCTCTGGATTGTTACCTGAGCCACGCGCAAATTGGCATAGGGACAAACAGATTAGAGGTTTAAATGCGTGGCTAAAAGAGTGGTGTGGGAGGAAGGGGTTTCAGTTCATGGGGCACTGGCACCAGTACTGGGAAAAGAGGGAGCTGTTCCGTTGGGACGGGCTCCACTGGCTGGGACCAGTGTCCTAGCGAACCGAATAACTAGGGCAGTAGACAGGGCTTTAAACTAATGAAGGGGGGGGGGGGGGTGGTGGGAGGATTTAGGAAAGAGTAAATTTAAAAGCAGCGAGAGAAATGTCAAGGCTCTAGAGCAGAGTTTTGGGTAAAAATAAGCTGAGTGGGTCAGGAGGGGACAGAGAGAGTAACAAAGGTAATAAGGCATCAGTGACTAAGGTGACATCAGGGAAAAATAGAAATAAGTCAAAGCTAAAGGCACTATATCTGAATGCGCGAAGCATTCGCAACAAAATAATTAATAGCGCAGATGAAAATGAAAAGGTTTGATCTAATAGCCATAACGGAGACGTGGTTGCAAAGTGGCCAAGGTTGGGAACTAAATATTGCAGGATACGTAACTTTTAGAAGAGATAGCCAAAATGGAAAAGGAGGAGGGGCAGCCCTGATAATAAAGGATGGGATAAAGACAGAAAGGATCTTAGCTCCAAAAATCAAGAAGTAGAATCAGTTTGTGTGGAACTAAGAAACAGCAAGGGGCAGAAAACATTGGTGGGAGTTGTTTATAGGCCGCCAAACAGTAGTTGTAATGTAGGGCAGAGTATAAATCAGGAAATTAGAGGCACATGTAACAAGGGTAATACAATAATCATGGGGACTTAAATCTACATATAGACTGGGCAAACCAAATTTGCAGTGTTAGTGTGGAGGACGAATTCATGGAATGTATGCAAGATAGTTTTCTAGATGAAGAACCAACTAGGGAACAGGCTATTTTAGATCTAGTATTGTGCAATGAGAAAGGGTTAATTAATAACCTTGTAGTAAAGGGGCCTTTAGGGAAGAGTCACCATAATTTGATAGAATTTCATATTGAGTTTGAAATCGATTTAGTTAAATCCGAAACTAGGGTCTTAAATCTAAACAAAGCAAACTATGTAGGTATGAGGGGTGAGTTGGCTACGGTAGATTGGGAAACTACATTAAAAGGTATGACGGTAGACAAGCAATGGATAGCATTAAAAAAATTAATAAATAATTTACAACAAATATACATTCCTTTAAGGCACAAAAACCCCACAGGAAAAGTGGTCCAACCGTGGCTAACAAGAGAAGTTAGAGACTTTTAGATCAAAGGAAGAGGCTTATAATGTTGCCAAAAAGAGTAGTAAGCCTGAGGATTGGGAGGATTTTAGAATTCAGCAAAGGAGGACCAAGAAATTGATAAAGAAAGGGAAAATAGAATATGAGAGTAAACTAGCAAGTGACATAAAAACAGACTGTAAAAGCTTCTATAGGTATGTAAAAAGGAAAAGATTAATGAAAGTAAATGTGGGTCCCTTACAGGCTGAGACAGGAGAAAGTATAATGGGAAATAAGGAAATGGCAGAGAAATTAAACAAATACTTTGTGTCTGTCTTCACAGAAGAAGACGCAAAAAACTTCCCGGAAATAGTGGACAACCAAGGGGCTAGCGACAATGAGGAACTGAAAGATACTAGTAAAGAAGTAGTCCTGGAGAAATTAATGGGACTGAAAGTCAATAAATCCCCAGGACCACATGGCCTACATCCTAGGGTTTTGAAAGAGGTGGCTATAGAGATAGTGGATACATCGGTTGTCATTTTCCAAAATTACATAGATTCTAGAACGGTTCCCGCGATTTAGAAGGTAGCAAATGTAACCCCACTATTTAAGAAAGGAGGGTGAGAGAAAACGGGGAACTACAGACCAGTTAGCCTGACATCAGTAGTAGGGAAAATGCTAGAATATATTATTAAGGATGTGGTAACAGGACACTTAGAAAACAATAATAGGATTGGGCAGAGTCAACACGGATTTGTGAAAGGGAAATTGTGTTTGACAAATCTGTTGTAGAGTTTTTTGAGGTTGTAACCAGCAGAATAGATAAGGGGGAACCAGTGGATGTGGTGTATTTGGATTTTCAGAAGGCATTCGATAAGGTGCCACACAAGAAGTTATTAAACAAAATTAGGGCTCATGAGATTGGGGGTAATATACTAGCATGGATTGAGGATTGGTTAACGGACAGAAAACAGAGAGTAGGAATAAATGGGCCATTACCGGGTTAGCAGGCTGTAACTACTGGGGTACCGCAAGGATCAGTGCCTGGGCCTCGGCTGTTCACCGTCCACATCAATGATTTGGTTGAGGGAACCAAATGCAATATATCCAAGTTTGCTGATGATACAAAGCCGGTGGGAATGTAAGTTGTGAGGAGGATGCAAGGAGGCTTCAAGGGGTTTTAGACAGGCTAATTGAGTGGGCAAGAACATTGCAAATGGAATATAATGTAGAGAAATGTGAAGTTATCGACTTTGGTAGGAAAAATAGAAAAGCAGAGTATTTTTTAAATGGTGAGGGATTGGGAAATGTTGGTGTTCAGAGGGACCTGGGTGTCCTTGTACACGAATCACTGAAAGTTAACATGCAGGCACAGCAAGCAACTAGGAAAGCAAATGGTATGTTGGCCTTTATTACAAGAGGATTTTAGTATAAGAGTAAAGACGTCTTACTGCAATTATATAGGGCCCTGGGGAGACCACACCTGGAGTATTGTGTACAGTTTTGGTCTCCTTACCTAAGGAAGGATATACTTGCCATAGAGGGAGTGCAACGAAGGTTCACCAGACTGGTTCCTGGGATGGGGGGATTGTCCTATGAGGAGAGATTGAGTAAACTAGGCCTATATTCTCTAGAGTTTAGAAGAATGAGAGGTGATCTCATTGAAACATACAAAATTCTTACAGGGCTTGACAGGGTAGATGCAGGGAGGATGTTTCCCCTGGCTGGGGAGTCTAGAACCAGGGGTTGCAGTCTCAGAATAAGGGGTCGGCCATTTAGGACTGAGATGTCAAATCATTGATTGGGTACTTTAGCTCCTTCTACATTGTCCTCTCCATAAGATTTTGCACTCTGTGGCAGTGACTCTTGGTTGAGCACAAGGGTGACTTGCCCTCCAGTTCTCCGAGATGGTCAGAGTGGCTTCCCCGCCCCCATCCCCATCTGTAAACGTATGGTGCCGAGATCCCGGGAATGATCTGTGTCTCACACGCTCTGTGCTATTACTCCGTTAAAACAGATGCTAAAGTTTGTCACCTCCAAGCTTCCGGATGATGCCATAGACAGCTCATCGTCCTGCACTCAACCACGCAGTAAACTCTGCAACATAAAGCAGCTCAGAGCTGTGGATTTTGAGGTTTAGTAATGAGGAATCAGAATCACTACAATAACGTTTCTCCACTTGGCACAGATAAAAGACACACAGTGAATCGAGGAGTGTCCTGGTGTTCTGTGGCTAATACACTCATCTAATGCAGTCAATGGTGAGAGTCCAACCCTGACACGCATTAAAAGCCCATTCTGTGCCAAACCTACAGGCTGGAGCTTGAGGGATCGGGACAAGTGCTAACTCATTTGGGGATCTGCAGCAACTGAGCACAGCACTAACCCATTCACTGCCAGCAGCCGCCGGTACAGCGCCCAGGCACTGCAACATTTCCAAATTACCAGGTAACAAATTGCTTAAATAGGAATCTAGGAACAGGAGGAGGCCATTCAGCCCCTCGAGCCTGTTCCGCCATTCAATTAGATCATGGCTGATTCGTAACGTAACTCTATCTATCCGCTTTGCTTCCTTATCCCTTAATACCCTTAATCAACAAAAGTCTATCAATCTCAGTTTTGAAATTGTTAATTGACCCTCAGCCTCAACAGCTTTTTGGGAGAGAGTTCCAGATTTCCACTACTGTGTGAAGAAGTGCTTCCTGACATCACCCCTGAAGGGTGTGGCTCTAATTTTAAGGTTACGTCCCCTTGTTCTGGACTCCCCCACCAGAGGAAATAGTTTCTCTCTATCTACCCCACTGAATCCTTTAGTTATCTTAAACACCTCAATTAGATCACCCCTTAATCTTCTAAACTCAAAGGAATACAAGCCGGGGATAGTGCAGGAAAGTGGAGTTGAGGTGGAAGATCAGCCATGATCTTATTGAATGGCGGAGCAGGCTTGAGTGGCCGAATGGCCGACTCCTGCTTCTTATGTTCTTAGCAACCTGTCCTCAGCCCTGGTATCATTCTGGTGAATCTGTGTTGCTCCCCCTCCAAGGCCAATATATCCTTCCTGAGGTGCGGGGCCCAGAACTGAACCCAGTTACTCCAGATGCATAACCAGAGCTCTGTAGAACTGAAGCTTCACTTCCTCCCCTTTGTATTCCAGCCCCCTTGAGATAAAGGCCAACATTCCATTACCCTTTTTAATTATTTTTTGCACCTGTCCACTAGTTTTTAGTGATTTCTGTACTTGGGCCCCTAAATCTCTCGGCTCCTCCACAGTTCCTAGCTTCTCACCATTTAGAAAATACACTAATTTATCTTTCTTGGGTCCAAAGTGGGTGACCTCTCACTTTCCCACATTGAACTCCATCTGCCACAGCTTTGCCCACTCACTGAATCTGTCAATGTCCCTTTGCAATTTCTGCTCCCATCTACACTATTTACTGAGCCTCCTAACTTAGTGTCGTCACCAAACTTGCACATATGGCTCTCTATTCCTTCATCCAAGTCATTGATAAATATAGTGAAAAGCTGGGGCCCAGTACAGATCCCTGGGAGAGTCCACTAGACCCATCCAGCCAATTGGAGTACATTATCCCTGCTCTCTGTCTCCTACCTCCTAACCAATTCCCTATGCAACAATAGGTTGGCTCCAATTCCATGCACTCTCAGTTTTGTAATGTACAATGCGTCCTGTAATCTACGCAGAATGTAGAGGCCACATTCTGTTTTAGTGCAGGGAATTCTGAGATTTTTACCAGTACTTTGGGCATCAAATTCTGTGCTACACGAAAACCATAAATCAGTGGCGTTGATTATTAGCATTTGTTCATTTACCCGTGCATTTAAAGTCCAGGGTACACCAGCAGAGGGCAGAGCACACGGAGCAGGCTGGGGGCAGGTCGTTGGGGTTTCACAGTATGGGGTGGGGTTATGGGGTGTCACAGTATGGGGGGGTGGGGTTATGGGGTGTCACAGTATGGGGGGTGGGGTTATGGGGTTTCACAGTATGGGGGGCTGGGGTTATGGGGTGTCACAGTATGGGGGGTGGGGTTATGGGGTGTCACAGTATGGGGGGGGTGGGGTTATGGAGTGTCACAGTATGGGGGGGCTGGGGTTATGGGGTGTCACAGTATGGGGGGTGGGGTTATGGGGTGTCACAGTATGGGGGGCTGGGGTTATGGGGTGTCACAGTATGGGGGCTGGGGTTATGGGGTGTCACAGTATGGGGGGGTGGGGTTATGGGGTGTCACAGTATGGGGGGTGGGGTTATGGGGTGTCACAGTATGGGGGGTGGGGTTATGGGGTGTCACAGTATGGGGGCTGGGGTTATGGGGTGTCACAGTATGGGGGGCTGGGGTTATGGGGTGTCACAGTATGGGGGGGTGGGGTTATGGGGTGTCACAGTATGGGGGGGTGGGGTTATGGGGTTTCACAGTATGGGGGGGTGGGGTTATGGGGTGTCACAGTATGGGGGGGTGGGGTTATGGGGTGTCACAGTATGGGGGCTGGGGTTATGGGGTGTCACAGTATGGGGGGTGGGGTTATGGGGTGTCACAGTATGGGGTGGGGTTATGGGGTGTCACAGTATGGGGGGGTGGGGTTATGGGGTTTCACAGTATGGGGTGGGGTTATGGGGTGTGACAGTATGGGGGGTTATGGAGTGTCACAGTATGGGGGGTGGGGTTATGGGGTGTCACAGTATGGGGGGGTTATGGGGTTTCACAGTATGGGGGCTGGGGTTATGGGGTGTCACAGTATGGGGGGTGGGGTTATGGGGTGTCACAGTATGGGGGGTGGGGTTATGGGGTGTCACAGTATGGGGGGTGGGGTTATGGGGTGTCACAGTATGGGGGGTGGGGTTATGGGGTGTCACAGTATGGGGTGGGGTTATGGGGTGTCACAGTATGGGGTGGGGTTATGGGGTGTGACAGTATGGGGGGTTATGGGGTGTCACAGTATGGGGGGTGGGGTTATGGGGTGTCACAGTATGGGGGGTGGGGTTATGGGGTGTCACAGTATGGGGTGGGGTTATGGGGTGTCACAGTATGGGGGGGTTATGGGGTGTCACAGTATGGGGTGGGGTTATGGGGTGTCACAGTATGGGGGGTGGGGTTATGGGGTGTCACAGTATGGGGGGGTGGGGTTATGGGGTTTCACAGTATGGGGTGGGGTTATGGGGTGTGACAGTATGGGGGGTTATGGAGTGTCACAGTATGGGGGGTGGGGTTATGGGGTGTCACAGTATGGGGGGGTTATGGGGTGTCACAGTATGGGGGGTGGGGTTATGGGGTGTCACAGTATGGGGGGGTTATGGGGTGTCACAGTATGGGGGTGGGGTTATGGGGTGTCACAGTATGGGGGGTGGGGTTATGGGGTGTCACAGTATGGGGGGGTGGGGTTATGGGGTTTCACAGTATGGGGGTGGGGTTATGGGGTGTCACAGTATGGGGGGGGGGTTATGGGGTTTCACAGTATGGGGGGGGGTTATGGGGTTTCACAGTATGGGGGGGTGGGGTTATGGGGTGTCACAGTATGGGGGGGTGGGGTTATGGGGTTTCACAGTATGGGGGGTGGGGTTATGGGGTGTCACAGTATGGGGGGGTGGGGTTATGGGGTTTCACAGTATGGGGGGTGGGGTTATGGGGTGTCACAGTATGGGGGGGCTGGGGTTATGGGGTGTCACAGTATGGGGTGGGGTTATGGGGTGTCACAGTATGGGGTGGGGTTATGGGGTTTCACAGTATGGGGGGTGGGGTTATGGGGTGTCACAGTATGGGGGGGGCTGGGGTTATGGGGTGTCACAGTATGGGGGGCTGGGGGGCGCTGGGGTTATGGTGTTTCACAACAGGTACTAACCAGTCAGACAAAAAGCAAAATACTGCAGAGCATAGAATTACAGAACGCACGAGGCCATCCAACCCATCGTGCTTGTGCCTGTGCCAGCCCTGCATATTATTCCTTCAAAATTTTTTCCTGCAGATGCTTGAAATCTGAAGTAAACACAGAAATTGCTGGGAACACTTAGCAGGTCATGCAGTGTCTGTGGAGAGAGGAAGATCGGGTTCACGTGGCAGGTCGATGAGCTTTCGTCAAGACCATTTCTCAGGGTTCTGACGAAAGGTCATCGACCTGAAACATTAACCCAACCTTCCTATCTGCACAGACACCCAAGCTGCTGGGTTTCAGTGGCACTGGGAGGTGGTTGTGGGGTTTGGCAGCATTATGGAGAGAAAACCTTTGGTGCGTAGCATGGATGGAGTTTAGAACGTGGAGTTCGATTTACTGGGTGATTCTTGCAGTCTGTAGCAGTGGCTGGGGGTCAGCACGACAGTATTGTGGGGGCGGGGGGGCTCTCAGCATATTACAGTATTGTGGGAGGGGGTCTCAGGCAATGTTCGCTGCAAGCTGCGCTTTGTTCTGCGCGGCCTGTTTTGTTTAGTGCGTGGTCCCTTTAAATTTCCACACATGCACGGTATTTACCACGGAGAAGCTGGTGAGCAGCCTGTGTGGGACCTTTCCCATTACTGTGCGGCCGCACAGCTTATAGGGAACATTGGTCTCAGGGTACGATCGTAATGTGGGGAGGGGGGGTCTCAGGGTATCACAGTACTGTGGGGAGGGGGTCTCAGGGTACGAGAGTACTGTGGGAGGGGGTCTCAAACAACCCTGGAGTCTGTGTGCATGGGGAGGGGATGAATATTAGGTCTGTCAACACTGGTAGTTTGGAGGGTGGGGGGAGGTAAGTGCAGGGGTACTATGCATCGAGTGGGATCTCAAGGCATGTCAGAAGTAGAGGGGGTGGGAGTATGGTAGTACGAAGGGGTTTGTCAGTATGGCTGCACTGGGTGAGGTCAGGCTTCTCGGGGGTGGGGGTGATGTTGGGATCTAAGAATATTGAAGAGGTGAGTGCCTCCCTTTGGGGGGGAGCTGCAGCAGCAGGAGACTTGGAGTACGGCAGCACAAATGGGGTAGAGCATTAGAGAGGTGTCCCGGGGGGGCGGGAGATCTGGGAGCATTTGGGAGAGGTCCCAGGGTCTGGGAGCATTCGGGAGAGGTCCCCGGGGTCTGCCAGTACTGTGGCTGGAGGGTCTGGAGCATTGTAGTATTTGGGGAAGGGGGGTTAATGGAAGTTCCTTTAATGTACACGGAGTGAAAGTAGAAGATATTGTGGAGGGGATGGGTCCCACAGTCTAGGAGCAATGGGAGGCAGGTTCTGGAATCTGGGAACATAGCCCTGGAGCTCAAGCACTGGGGAATGGGATAGCGGGAGCCAGGGGCAGTGTCCCCTCGCCTTGCATTCCCTTACCCCACGTTCCTCCCCGCCTCGCGGTCCCCCGCCCGCAATCCCTGGCCCTGCAGCCTCGCCCCGCGTTTCTAAAACAACAACTACTTGTATTTATAAGGCTCATTTAATGTAGTAAAATGTCCCAAGGTGCTGCACAGCAGTATCGCAAGACAAAAAATTTGACACCGAGTTACATAGGATAAATTTGGGCAGGTGAGCAAAAGCTTGGTCAAAGAGTTAAGTTTTAAAGAGCGTCTTAAAGGAGGAGAGAGAGGTAGAGAGGTTTAGGCAGGGAATTCCAGAGCTTAGGGCCCAGGCAACAGAAGGCACGGCCACCAAAGGTTGAGCGATTATAATCAGGGATGCTCAAGAGATGCTTCTACACTGTTAGCCCAGTTTTTTGCGCAAAGCTGATGGTGTTTTACTGTGATTACTGACACATTTATTCTCTAATTAACAGGCTGTAATCAGAATGTTTTAATTTGATAAGACAGATAATGTAACAACTTCTCACATCACGGAATATGTCACTAGCCTGCTCTACTCAACCCAGCAGCTTTCAAATTCAATTTGTTTATCTTTATAAAAAACTCAAACAGCTTTCAAGGAAATAAACACAATTATCTGAATAAATCTGCACTTTGTTTCTCCATCAGCTCCGTCTGTCTGTCTCTCTCTCTGTCTGTCTGGCTGTCTGCCTGTCTCTCTCTCTCTCTCTCTCTCTCTCTGTCTGTCTGCCTGTCTCTCTCTCTGTCTGTCTGTCTGCCCGTCTCTCTCTCTCTGCGTCTCTAGCTTTCTCTAAGTTATGCACTCAAGCAAAAATGAAGCATTTGATACGGCTTGAATGAGAAAGATTACCTGAATGTAGTGTTTAATAATTCTCCAGCTAGTTTTCAAACACAAAGCGACAGAAATGAATGACAAGATAAAGCTTGCACTTGGAAACCAAGGCAGAAACTGATGCACGTGGGGAGTTTCTGCACAGGCGAGATTGCACAGCGATGATTGGTAACTGCCTTTTGGGATAAATACCCAATCAGATGCCAAGTTTTGAAATTACCTGAGGTCTTGAAATAAAGACTTTAATGAACGTATTAAAAGATGATTCGACAAGTAAATGTAACCTTGTTATGGAGAAATATTTAATGTTTGATGTTATGATTTGTTCCAAACCTCATTGGCTGTGAAGCCTTTGGAACGTCCCGAGGACGTGAAAGGCGCTGTAGAAATGCAAGTTAATTCTTTAATTTTAAGATTACAAAGTTTGGTCACTGAGGATTTGATTGGTTTAGCATGTCATTAATTCATGGCTGGCTATTCAGGATTGGTCATTTTCACAAGTCCTGAGCAGTTTCGGGCTATTTTCCTGGCTTTTGATTCACACATTCCCGAACTCGTTTCTTTTTTAAAATTCATTCACGGAATGTGGGTGTCGCTGGCATGGCCAGCATTTATTGCCCAGCCCTAGTTGCCCTCAAGGTGGTGGTGCTGAGCTGCCATTTCAGAGGGCAGTTAAGAGTCAACCACATTGCTGTGGGTCTGGAGTCACATATAGGCCAGACTGGGTAAGGATGGTAGATTTCCTTCCCTGAAGGACATTTGAGAACCAGATGGGTTTTTATGACAATCTGGTAGTTTCATGGTCACCATTACTGATACTAGCTTTTTTTAAAAGAGGATTTGAGTATAAGAGTAAAGACGTCTTACTGCAATTATATAGGGCCCAGGTGAGACCACACCTGGAGTATTGTGTACAGTTTTGGTCTCCTTACACCTAAGGAAGGATATACTTGTCACAGAAGGAGTGCAACGAAGGTTCACCAGACTGGTTCCTGGGATGGGGGAATTGTCCTATGAGGACAGATTGAGTAGACTAGGCCTATATTCTCTAGAGTTTAGAAGAATGAGAGGTGATAATAAGAACATAAGAAATAGGAGCAGGAATAGGCCACTTGGCCCCTCGAGCCTGCTCCGCCATTCAATAAGATCATGGCTGATCTAGGGCTCAAAGCCACTTCCCAGCCCGCTCCCCATAACTCTTCACTCCCTTATCTTGCAAAAATGTGTCTATCTCCACTTTAAATGTATTTAATGACCCAGCCTCCACAGCTCTCTGGGGCAGAGAATTCCACAAATTTACGACCCTCTGAGAGAAGAAGTTCCTCCTCATCTCAGTTCTAAAAGGGCGACCCTTTATTCTGAGACCGTGCCCCCGAGTTCTAGATTTCCCCATGAGGGGAAACATCCTCTCTGCATCTACCTTGTTGAGCCCCCTCAGTTTCGATAAGATCACCTCTCATTCTTCTAAATTCCAATGAGTATAGGCCCAGCCTGCTCAACCTTTCCTCATAAGTCAACCCCCTCATCTCTGGAATTAACCTAGTGAATCGTCTCTGAACTGCCTCCAATGCAAGTATATCCTTCCTTAAATAAGGAGACCAAAACTGTACGCAGTACTCAAGGTGTGGTTTCACCAATACCTTGTACAGTTGCTGCATATCTATCTACAATGCCCAGAATATAAAAGCCGGATAAAGTGAGGTTGTTTATCATGTCACGCCTCCGGGACTCCATTGGCTGATTTTTGGATTCACAAATTTCAGATTCAACAAATCAGATCTTTAACAGCTGGAAATGCAAAGAGCGAAGCAGAACCTCAACCAATCAACTCGCTTAAAATCCTTTCAGCCACATCCAATCAGAATTCAGCTAATTGCCGGACTAAGTAAAATCTACCAATTAAAATTAAAACAAAATAAATCTCTCAGAACACGAGATTTGTATTCTGCCGTTGTTTCTCCGTAGTTTGCTGACTGCAACTAACAAAAAACATCTATAACAAAATATAAAAATGCAAAGAAAATTACAAAAAATATTCCCGTACCCATGAAACTAAACTCCTGAGCTCCTGTTGGGAATGAGTTTAGTTTTCGAAGTCTTAGTCTTCCTCAGGGGCCTGGAGCCAGGGTGTGACCTACCCCACGCTACTGATGCCCTGATCCCAGCCAGACACACCCCGACATATTATTCGACTTCACACTCACCACCCCACTCTGTTCCCAGCGCCTCCCCGCACCTGCTGTCCCTCAGGGTCTGTTCCCAGCGCCTCCCCGCACCTGATGTCCCTCGGGGTCTGTTCCCAGCTTGCTGTCCGTTTTCAGCAGCAAATGCACCATCAGGATGTGCCCAACAGGAAATAGTCTCTAACGGACCTCAGAATGTTCCTATTTATAGCAACTGACCTTAAAGGGACAAGTCACGTTAAGCCCAATGCCACAGATTATTGTACATTACCTGGTATAATGCCCTTGTCCTTACAAAACAATCTGACTTACCATCAGTAACAACTTCCAATTATATAGTGCCTTTGACGTAAAAATAAAATCATGCTCAACAGAGGGATAAAGAAAACAGGCAGAGCCAACGGAAGGGGTCCAAAAGCTTAATCAAGAGTTTTAAGGAGGTTTTAAAGGCGGAGAGGGAGCTCGGGCGGAGAGGGACCTAGGCACCTGAAGACAAAGCCAATGGAGTGTAGGGAGAGGGATGCACAACAGATTAGAGTTAGAGGAAGCGAGTGTTTGGGGCAAGAGGTGGAGAAATGGAGATTACAGAGAAAGATTTAAAGACAGGACAAAATTTGACAATTTTAGTTTTGGAATTCCCTCCCTGAACCTCTCCACACCTCTCACCTCCATTAAGACGCTCCTTAAAACCCACCTCTTTGACCGAGCTTTCAGTCACCCGCAAGTTGTTGTTGAGGTATCGGGAGTCAAGGATGGGCGTGATGGGCAAGCGGAATGTTTCGGATGAGTTCCAGTTTATGGAGGGTGAAGGATGGGAGGCCAACCAGGATAGCGTTGGAATAGTCGAGTCTGAAAGCGACAGACACGTAATTGGGTTTTATCGACAGATGGGCTGAGGCAGGGGCGGAGGAGGGCGATGTTACAGAGGTGGAAGTAGGCAGTCTTTGTGATGGAGAAGATATGGGCTCAGAAGCTCATCTCAGGGTCAAACAGGACACCAAGGTTACAAATAGTCTGGTACAGTCTGAATCCGTGGCTGGGAGGCTTTAGCAAGGGTACAGAGTTTGTGATGGGGCTGAAGATGATAGCTTTGGTCTTCCTCATGTTCAGCTGGAAGATGTGAACAATCATCCAGGACTGGATGTCACAGCAGTCTGGCAGCCAAGAGGTGGCGGAGGGGTGGTGAGGGCAGCGGAGGGCGGCGGAGGGGTAGAGCTGGGTGTCATCAGCGTACATGTGGAAGCTGACCCCATACCTGTGGATGATGTTACCAAGGAGCAGCATGTTGATGAGGAAGAGGTGAAGGATAGATACCTGGGGAATTTGACATGACAGAACAGGAAGTGGTAAGAGAAGCCATAGCTGGAGATGCTCTGGCTGTGATCTGATAGGTAAGAGTGGAGCCAAGCGAAGGTTGTCCATGGGGCTGGACAACAGGAAAAAGGTGTTGGAGAATTGTGTAGTTGAGCATATACAAGGCTGCAGAGAGGATGAGATGGGACAATGCAATACGGTCACAGTCAGAGAATGTAATTTCTGACTTTGGTTTGGGCTGCTTCTGTGATGTGGGAGAGGCAGAGCCAGACTGGAAACATTCAAAGCGTGAGTTACAGAGGAGATAGAAACAGAACTGATTGGCGGCAACACATTCAGTGAGTGAGAGAACTGGTAATTCAAGTGGTCACTTTTCAACGGTGAGCCTGGACAGTAAACACCGAAAGGCTATTCAACTGTTTCACTCTACCGTACACATGATCCTTTTTGGTAAAGACTGCATGAAATGAAGGAGGGCGATGCAGAGTGCTGCGAAGCAGTCAGTCCTGAAAGGGTCACTAGTTGTATTGCGCTCCGGGTGGATCACGCGGTTACTGAGCTCCGGGTGGATCACGCGGTTACTGAGCTCCGGGTGGATCACGCGGTTACTGAGCTGCTGGTGGATCACGCGGTTACTGAGCTGCGGGTGGATCACGCGGTTACTGAGCTGCGGGTGGATCACGCGGTTACTGAGCTCCGGGTGGATCACGCGGTTACCGAGCTCCGGGTGGATCACGCGGTTACTGAGCTGCGGGTGGATCACGCGGTTACTGAGCTGCGGGTAGATCACGCGGTTACTGAGCTCCGGGTGGATCACGCGGTTACTGAGCTCCGGGTGGTTCACGCGGTTACTGAGCTGCGGGTGGATCACGCGGTTACTGAGCTGCGGGTGGATCACGCGGTTACTGAGCTGCGGGTGGATCACGCGGTTACTGAGCTGCGGGTGGATCACGCGGTTACTGAGCTGCGGGTGGATCACGCGGTTACTGAGCTCCGGGTGGATCACGCGGTTACTGAGCTCCGGGTGGTTCACGCGGTTACTGAGCTCCGGGTGGATCACGCGGTTACTGAGCTGCGGGTAGATCACGCGGTTACTGAGCTCCGGGTGGATCACGCGGTTACTGAGCTCCGGGTGGATCACGCGGTTAACTGAGCTCCGGGTGGATCACGCGGTTAACTGAGCTCCGGGTGGTTCACGCGGTTACTGAGCTCCGGGTGGTTCACGCGGTTACTGAGCTGCGGGTGGATCACGCGGTTACTGAGCTCCGGGTGGTTCACGCGGTTACTGAGCTCCGGGTGGATCACGCGGTTACTGAGCTCCGGGTGGATCACGCGGTTACTGAGCTGCGGGTAGATCACGCGGTTACTGAGCTGCGGGTGGATCACGCGGTTACTGAGCTGCGGGTAGATCACGCGGTTACTGAGCTGCGGGTAGATCACGCGGTTACTGAGCTGCGGGTAGATCACGCGGTTACTGAGCTCCGGGTGGATCACGCGGTTAACTGAGCTCCGGGTAGATCACGCGGTTACTGAGCTGCGGGTGGTTCACGCGGTTACTGAGCTCCGGGTGGATCACGCGGTTAACTGAGCTCCGGGTGGATCACGCGGTTAACTGAGCTCCGGGTGGATCACGCGGTTACTGAGCTCCGGGTGGATCACGCGGTTACTGAGCTGCGGGTAGATCACGCGGTTACTGAGCTGCGGGTGGATCACGCGGTTACTGAGCTGCGGGTAGATCACGCGGTTACTGAGCTCCGGGTGGATCACGCGGTTACTGAGCTGCGGGTAGATCACGCGGTTACTGAGCTGCGGGTAGATCACGCGGTTACTGAGCTGCGGGTAGATCACGCGGTTACTGAGCTGCGGGTAGATCACGCGGTTACTGAGCTGCGGGTAGATCACGCGGTTACTGAGCTCCGGGTGGATCACGCGGTTAACTGAGCTCCGGGTAGATCACGCGGTTACTGAGCTGCGGGTGGTTCACGCGGTTACTGAGCTCCGGGTGGATCACGCGGTTAACTGAGCTCCGGGTGGATCACGCGGTTAACTGAGCTCCGGGTGGATCACGCGGTTACTGAGCTCCGGGTGGATCACGCGGTTACTGAGCTCCGGGTGGTTCACGCGGTTACAGTGTCACCGAGTTGGAGCACTCGTCTCATACACAACCGCATCTTCACGTCTGTGGAAAACATGAATTACAGAAGGTGGACATTTTACTTTAGTTAGCTCGCGATTCGGAGTGGAAGTGAGAAACTCCACTCAACTCTGACCTCAATCTGCCACCATTTCCAGCTTCAACTGATTTCACCTTTATCCCTTTTGTTTGGCGTGAGATGAACCAGACTGGGTTTCTCAATTAGATGATGTACTTACTGCTCATCATGTCTTGTGAAATCTGCAGAAACAATAATACCTCTCAGCTGGCCGGTCAGGCAGACACAGCCCAAGCTTAGTTCCTCCTCTTCCTCCAGATCGTTCCCACCACAAACAGGCGCACATTTCCTTTCTCACCCGAGTAAAGCTCACTGTTTATACCTGAATTCCCAAATTGCGGAATGAAGTTTGAAATCTCCACTTTCTTGTGGAATAAACAGGAGCAGCTTCTCCAAACCGACGGTTGGCCCCAGCTGGAGCGCCCAGCATGCTTGGTATTTACACTGGCTGTCAGATACTGTGCCAAATTAATATAACCCGAGACAGCACAAATATGGAAATAACACGTCGTCAGTTTCCTGAACTATTCCAATAACAGAAGAGCTTTAAAAAGGCTCATTTAAAACTGAAAACTCAGTTCTCGTCGCTTCAGCGGTTGCCAACTTATTAAATGGCCAAAAATCCTTGGGGGGGGGGAAGGAGGAGGGATTGGGACTCAACTTGGAAGTCACGGCCAGTGTAGTGCGGGAGAAGCGAGCTGACTCCTTCCCTTGGCTGATCCCATCTCATCCCTGATGAGGTGTGTGAAATGCCTCCAGTCTCCACCTTTCAGGTGTGACTGCATCTCCTGCAGACGAGAAGAGGACTGCTTCCCACCGCCAGTGGCGGTCTACCAGGCCGGCAGGAGTCAGGTGACATTGGCTAGTACCTCCTTGCCAAGATTGAAACCTTTTCGCAATGAGCTGTGGTGCAGCGCATCACTCCTCGGATACACCCTACCGTTCATTACCGGAACTAAACCGGTCTCAGACACAGGCCTGATGAAAAGGACATTATTTACTTCAGTTGATTAATATGAGGGCCGTGTGTCTGGGCTGAGCAATCCAGATGTTTCAGCTCAGAGTTCTGTCTGTCCTCTCCTCATCTCTATTGCACCATCACCAGAACCTGTAATTATTCCTCAGACAGAGGAAACGGATCAGACATCGACAGACTGCACAGGAAGACACCTTCATCATTACTGGGAACACCACCAGTCCCCTCACAGTGTGCAAAACACACGAAGTTTAATGTTTCATCCGAAAGACAGCTCCCTCAGTACCGCCCCTCCGCGAGTGCAGCGCTCCCTCAGTATCGCCCCTCCGCGAGTGCGGCGCTCCCTCAGTACCGCCCCTCTGCGAGCGCGGTGCTCCCTCAGTACTGCACCCCCACCAATACGCTGCTCCCTCAGTACTGCACCTCCGCCAGTACAGCGCTCCCTCAGTACTGCCCCTCCAACAGTGCAGCGCTCCCTCAGTACTGCCCCTCCGACAGTGCAGCGCTCCCTCAGTACTGCCCCTCAGAGTGCAGCACTCCCTCAGTACTGCCCCTCCGACAGTACAGCGCTCCCTCAGTACTACCCCTCCGATAGTACAGCGCTCCCTCAGTACTGCCCCTCCGACAGTACAGCACTCCCTCAGTACTGCCCCTCCAACAGTACAGCGCTCCCTCAGTACTGCCCCTCCGACAGTACAGCACTCCCTCAGTACTGCCCCTCCGACAGTACAGCACTCCCTCAGTACTATCCCTCCGATAGTACAGCGCTCCCTCAGTACTGCCCCCCGACAGTACAGCGCTCCCTCAGTACTGCCCCTCCGACAGTACAACGCTCCCTCAGTACTGCCCCTCCGACAATGCGACACTCCCTCAGTACCGCCCCTCCGACAGTGCAGCGCTCACTCAGTACAGCGCTCCCTCAGTACTGCCTCTCCGAAAGTGCAGCACTCACTCAGTACAGCGCTCCCTCAGTACTGCCCCTCCGACAGTGCAGTGCTCCCTCAGTTCTGCCCCTCCGACAGTGCAGCGCTCCCTCAGTACTGCCCCTCCGACAGTGCAGCGCTCCCTCAGTAGCGCACCTCCGACAGTGCAGCGCTCCCTCAGTACTGCCCCACCGACAGTGCAGTGCTCCCTCAGTACTGCCCTGGAATGTCGGCCTAGATTGTGTGCTCAGGTCGCTGGAGTGGGACTTGAACCTACGACCGCCTAAAGCCCAAGGTACAGTGGGCTCTCTTTGGAGAAGTAAATGCCACGCAGCTGCTATCCCCTCTCCTGTTTTTTTGCTGCAATAACAACCTCAAGTGCAAAGTGCCTCCCATACCTGAAGTGCTTTCTGACCGAGTCCGCGGAGTAGGAGGGTGATCACGTGAACTGCAGCCCGACGCACTTCTGCTTCCCGCTCTGTCTTCACAATGGCAGCAAGACACGCGGTCACCTGGAAGGAAGCCAGAGAGACAGAACAATGACTCAGTGCAGGTGGCACGGACCTGGTGTTGGCTCTCCGGGAGACCATCTCCCCAGTCTGGCGCTTTGCGGTGTGAAGTGTAATGTCAAACCCAGGCTGATTACGGCATTGAAACTCCAGCTTCTGCATGCAGCTCCCTGGAAGCCAGAGGGGCTTAGAGAGATCGGCCACTGCTCAGTGCAGCAAACACCGCACATTAACACACAGACAACTCGCACTATTGGGCCTTTCATATAACAGTCTTGGAGCATTACTTTAGGAAAGATGTCAAGGCCATGGAAAGGTGCAGAAGAGACTCCAGATGATAGCAGGGATGAGACACTTTAGTAATGAGGATAGACTAGAGAAACTGAGGCTCTTTTCGTTCACAGGTTGAGGAGAGCCGATAGGGATCTCAATTATGAGTAGTTTTGATAAGATAAATTGTCACTGGTTAGTGAGTTGGTAACTAGAGGGCCAAAATTTAAGATAATCACCAAAAGAATGAAGGGAGAGGTTAGAACGATTTATTTACAGAGGGCTGTTGGGACTTGGGATGCCTGGCCAGAAACAGAATTCAGAAAAGCTTTTAATTAGGAAGTGGAGAAATATTTGAAAAATAAAAATTTGAAGGGGTGTGGGGAAAGGGTAGAGAAAGGGACTGAAGAGCTCTGTCAGAGAGACAGCACAGTCGTGATGGGCCAAACTCACAGCTTTCTGTGCTGTGAACTTCGATGATTCAAGGGATATGGAGATCGGGCGGGAAAGTGGAATTGAGGTCGAAGATTAGTCATGATCTTATTGAATGGCGGAGCAGGCTCGAGGGGCCGTATGGTCTACTCCTGCTCCTAATTCTTATGTGCTTATGATTCTAAACTGCACATGGTCAGTTGGCCTGGGATCATCCAAACTGGTTCATACTGTAGGGGAAGGCAGTGATGGTGAGGAGACATCTTGAAGGACCCGTTAGGTAACATCCAATACAAATTCACTCAAAGATTATGGCAGAGGTCCTCAAATAGCCACTTCGAGTGCTCAGGACCAATGTCTGCGGATGGCACTGGGCTTGATGATGTCAGACAGCGAAAGTTTGGATCCATTGATTAACATCTGTCTGGTCAGTGGAACTTCGTCCCCAATCATCGCTAGCAACCATTACTCACATGACCAGAAGTGACAGGTGGCTGATCGTGATTGTACTGTGCGCTTTGTAAGGTGCGACTGTGAACGAAGATACAACCTGATCAGCTCGGCTATTTCACAGCTCAGATTGGATTATTGTGTGAACAGTGCCAGGACACACCCCATATCTAAGGGTTTCTCCAGAACTCAGTGCACAGTTTACAGCCGGGGCTGTTTGTGGGTGTTGTGATGCGTATAGTGAAGGGACGAGTGTCCTGGCTTTGATGGGTGGAGGCAGAACAGACAATAAAGAGCAAGCGAGTGAATACCGAGGGACAGAAAGATGGCGTGGAATTATATGCGCCGTCCTGGCACTGTGCTGAAACCTGTTCAAATGAGATTCCTAAACCAATTCATCACCTTGGGGAAATGCACAGAATAAGTGACTTCAGAGATCAGCAGAAGTGAACAATACACTAACCCTTTTCTGTTCCCCTGGACTGACAGGCTGGAAAGGTTATTCCACCTGTCAGTGGAATGCCAATCAATGCTGGGTAACTGCATTAGGACGACTATCAGAAAGAACAAACTTTCATTTCTACAGCACCTTCCATGACCTCAGGACGTCCCAAAGCAATTTACAGCCAATTAAGTACTTTTGAAGTGTAGTCACTGTTGGAATGTAGGAAATACGGCAGCACAGCCACAAACAGCAATGAAATAAATGACCAGATATTGTTTGAGGGATAAATATTGGCCAGGACAATGGGAAAGCTCCCCTGCTCTTCAAATAGTGCCATGGGATCTTTAATATCCACCCGAGACAGCAGACAGGGTCTTGGTTTAACATCTTGTGAAATATGGCCACTCCGACAGTGCAGCGCTCCCTCAGTACTGCCCCTCCGACAGTTCAGCGCTCCCTCAGTACTGCCCCTCCGACAGTGCGGCGCTCCCTCAGTACTGCCCCTCCGACAGTGCGGCGCTCCCTCAGTACTGCCCCTCCGACAGTGCAGCACTCCCTCAGTACTGCCCCTCCGACAGTGCGGCGCTCCCTCAGTACTGCCCCTCCGACAGTTCAGCGCTCCCTCAGTACTGCCCCTCCGACAGTGCAGCACTCCCTCAGTACTGCCCCTCCGACAGTGCGGCGCTCCCTCAGTACTGCCCCTCCGACAGTGCGGCGCTCCCTCAGTACTGCCCCTCCGACAGTGCGGCGCTCCCTCAGTACTGCAGTGAAGCATCAGCCTAGAAGTTATGCGCAAATCTCTGGAGTGGGACTTGAGCCCACAACCTTCTAACTTAGAGCCATGACTGACCGTATCAGGCACACAATGGCGATGCTGCTCTGTGGAGGAGGAGTATGCGATTAATGCTCTGAATGAATCCAGCTAGCTGCAGTCCCCAGCACTGCTGGTGAGTCACACTGCCTATGAGAAGCTGCAATATCTGCAGGAGGCTGGCTGCTGGCCCACTGCTTGGAGTTCAGGGGTCCTGGGGCTTCTGCATGCTGCTGCAGTCTACAATCCCACTTCACACTCACTGTCTGAGTGATCAGGAAGGTCACAGCCTGTACAGGGCATACTGCCTTCAAACAATGCCAATCTGGATTGAGTTAGCTGTCAGCTGGGGCAGTGCAGGGGCGGCAATTTGCCCAATGCCCTTGGACTAGGCGGGGAAAAAATCCAGCCAATATTCTTCCCCACCTCCCCAGTCAGCGTTCCTGAGGACAGCGAAAGATGCAGCCTCAGTAATAAAATATTCCTAACCCAGCAACAGCACCAGGGCTTCTGACAGCACACAGTGTTACAGGAATGCTGATGTGTCCCAGTTACTGCTGCATGTGACCCACTAACGCATCCTAATTACTGTGCAGGTACAGCACTGCGTAACTACAGAACCCACACCGTTACACTCGTGGCCCAGTCTGGCATCGATTCCCTTGAGAAATCTATAAAAAGCTGTGAGAGCCGACTGATTGAGGGCAGTCAGTGCAGCAGAGATCGAACAAGTATAAGGAGACTCCTTCACTCTGCACTGATTTAGAACGAATTTATTTACGGGGAGCCAGGCCTGGCAGTGGAATTGCTGTGCTGAGCGTGGATACAGGGGCGGAGCGAGCGCGGATACAGGGGCGGAGCGAGCGCGGATACAGGGGCGGAGCGAGCGCGGATACAGGGGCGGAGCGAGCGCGGATACAGGGGCGGAGCGAGCGCGGATACAGGGGCGGAGCGAGCGCGGATACAGGGGCGGAGCGAGCGCGGATACAGGGGCGGAGCGAGCGCGGATACAGGGGCGGAGCGAGCGCGGATACAGGGGCGGAGCGAGCGCGGATACAGGGGCGGAGCGAGCGCGGATACAGGGGCGGAGCGAGCGCGGATACAGGGGCGGAGCGAGCGCGGATACAGGGGCGGAGCGAGCGCGGATACAGGGGCGGAGCGAGCGCGGATACAGGGGCGGAGCGAGCGCGGATACAGGGGCGGAGCGAGCGCGGATACAGGGGCGGAGTAAGTATCAAGTTTGATCTCGCACCTGCCCAAAGCTTTAAATAAAATGGCTGCCCGCACGAGCGTGGAACAGCTTCCGTCAGACACGGGATAATCATGTGATGATGTCATGGCTTAAGATGGGAGGCGGAGAGGCCGGCGGGGGGGCGAGAATAGTGTCTCTCTCACTGAAGCCGTGAGCTGTACAGTCAGAGAGACAGGTAACATTCTGCCTGTGGAGCTGTCAGTACAGGCCCTGCGAGGGACACAGTGAGCACCGCTCGCTGGCCCAGAATGAATCCCACCTCCTCCTGGGCTTCCGAAACTCCACCCTGCACAAACTCCACTGTGTCGAAAGCACTACTGCCCCCAGTGCTCACCAACCTTCACTTGCACCCCCGGACACAATCCTCCTTTATAAATCCCTCTTTGCCCCCGCTCGCTTGCTCTGCAACCATCTTCCACCCTCTGTTCTACTGACCCTGGTTTACTGTGCACCACCTTCCTCCGGGGCTAAACCTTCAGCTATTACACCCCTACAGTCTGCAACTCTCTCCCGAAACCCCTGCATCTTGCTGTACGGCTCCCACCTTGCTGGGCCAGAGGGGAGAGAGGCCCTTGGTTACTTTATTTAAATATTTATGGCATTACTGGATGTAAAGTGACCCAGAATTTTGCCCACTTGCTCTCTCCACTTTCAGCCTTAATGCAGGTTGCAAAAAGGAGAAAAGACAAGTTAAATGGAGAAGCAGTGGTTAGGTGACACTGAGTTTGGGTTTAAATGCCTCCAGATTGTATCCTCCCACACACAATCTACAGGCTCTGAAAGCCCAGGCTCGGAGAGCACTGAGGGAGCTGGAGATGGTGTGAGGAGTCTGGCCCTGCTACAGCGGCTGGCTATGTGGGTACGTCAGACGAGTCAGGGAGGAATTGCTGCCTTGCCAAGTCACAAATAAAAGAACAGGTTTTAAGATGCAACATGTGTCTTTCAGTTCCACACCCTCAGCCCTGTGCTTACCTCGTGAATAACTGATCCTAGAGCGAAGTCCAGGCACTGACAGAGCTCCCCCAGGTTCGACAGGCTACTCGCCCGCACTGGACCATCCGGGTCTCTCGTCCCGAGCAAAAAGGCATGGATCAATGGGTCACGATAACGTGAAGCTATCTCACCTAAGGAGAGGGAAGGGGTGGGGGGGAAGCGAGAGAGAGAGAGTGGGTGGGGAGGGGGAGGGGAGAGAGAGAGTGGGGAGGGGGGAGAGAGAGAGAGAGTGGGGAGGGGAGAGAGAGAGAGAGTGGGGAGGGGGAGAGAGAGAGAGTGGGGAGGGGGAGAGAGAGAGAGTGGGGAGGGGGAGAGAGAGAGAGTGGGGAGGGGGAGAGAGAGAGAGTGGGGAGGGGGAGAGAGAGAGAGTGGGGAGG